>QZCP01000170.1:0-165345 GCA_003956705.1 Brevipalpus yothersi
ATACCTTACTGTATATTTTTTTGAAAACATTTAAAGCATGTGTTTTGAGAGACAAGTTTTAAACATTTAAATGTTTGGTTTAATTGAAAGTGATTGTTATTTTTGGTATTAGATTGATTGCTATTAAGTTGGATTATTTTTGGATCTTGTATATCGATGATGAACAGTGATTCAGAGGAAGATAATTCATCTATAGAAAGTAGTGGTGATGATGGAGAATTGGCTGGTGAAATGTCGGATGCCGGTGAAGATTTGTTGAGTGATGAGGATGACAGTGATGGTGATCTTAATGATAGTGATGAAGATGAGGAAGATGAGGAGGATGAGGATGATGAGGATAGTGAGGATGGAGACTCTGATGATTATGTTGGTGTTGATAGGGTACAAGGTAAGGGAATCATTTTTTGGTGATGTTTTTACCGGTACAATGGTGTGCAATAACGTTCATTTTCTCTCTCTTCCTAGCAATCGAAAAAGCTGGTTCTGACGATGACGATGGTAATCGATCAAGTGATATTGAAGATGATGACAGTAAGTTTTGTCGAATTCTGGAATTCTAGTATGCAAATTTTTATTATTTGAATGATTTTCTGATAGAACTACCAAGTGCTAAAGCGTGGGGAAAAAAGAAATCCACTTATTTTGGAACAGACTACGTTGACAAAGACTTTAGGAGTAAGTTTGGCTGGAATATTTGTTTGCAAATTTTTTGAATACATGTTCCTTTTGTTGCGAATTCCAGGAACACGACAGCAAGAAGAAGAATTAGCCCAAGCTGAAGAGGACGAAGCCAAGGCTATTCAGAAAAGATTACTTGAAGAGATCGATGAAACTGATCTCGAACTTCATCGAATTCAAAAGCACCAGGAGAGCTTGGATCTAAATGAATCGGTCCATAAAATTGCATTTGATTTGGAATCCCTCACCAAAAAAGAGCGAATTGACCTTCTAAAAAAGGAATCACCAGAACTTATTGGTTTAATCGAAGATTTCAAGTCGTCATTAGCGGAAATCGAAAAAACAAAACAGATATTGAATTATACCAACGTTGAGGATCTGGATGCTTTCCGATCTACCTCTACTCTCAAACTTTTTCGAACCAAATTCTACCTACTAACGAGATATTGTATCAATATTAGTTATTATTTTTTATTGAAATCAGCTGGAAAGGCAGTACATAATCATCCTATTCTTTCGAGTTTGGTTGCTTTCAAAAAGATGATTTTGCAGGTAGATGGTTTAGAGAAAAAGAAAGCATTCCGTGATCAAATTTCTCAATTCAAAGCCAAAATGTCTCAGAATGAGACCATCTCACTCCAGCATCACAAATCTTTAGATAATCAAGAGGACGTTGAAATTGATTTAAGAGATGTGGATCAAACATCAGACATCGACGAAAGACCAAAAAGAAAGAAGATTCGTTTTGCTGACGAGCAGCCCACTGCAGATGAGGAGAACCAAGATATATACCGAGACTACGGTGATCTTAGAGAACAAGAAGATGCCGACGATCTTGAGGATGAAGATCTGGAAGATGAAGAAGATGATGATGATAATCCATTGGAGAGAGACGCAAAAGAAATGGAAAAAGAAATGGGAGATATGGAATCAGATGGTGAAGGAGGTTCGAGACGGCCTATTAACTACCAGATTGCCAAGAACAAAGGTCTCACCCCTAGTAAAAGGAAAGAACTTCGCAATCCACGAGTTAAGCATAGGAATAAGTTTAAGAAAGCAAAATCCAGACGACGAGGACAAGTTAGAGAACCTCGAAAGGAAATTAGACGATACGCTGGAGAGACTACTGGTATTAAGAGTAGTTCCGTTAGGAGTATTAGGTTCAAGTAGTTGTGCCTCTTCTACAATTGTACCAAAGAGTAATTGTTTTCCAGTTTGATTTCTCTTGAATTTGAGCTGATATATTTTTTAAAATCAATAAATAACAACTCCATCAAGAAGGTTCTTCGCATTCCAATCGCGTAAGTTAAGGAAAATAGGCAAGCTTTTTGTAAACAGATTTAGTTTATTAATTGAAATGAAGTTCTAATTCTTATAGCCACGACTAGCTCTTCGGCCACGAGCTTTCTCAAATTTTCTTCCCTTGGATCGTACAAATGGTTTAGTATGTGAATGAGGCACACCAGGAGCAGGTCCAAAATGTTTACAAGCCTCTCTGGCAGTTCGTCTTCCTTGAATCAACACGGTGTTTGCACCAGTTGGACACTTGTGAGCCAGTTGATCAATAGTGAAGCATTGGCCACCAGCTTCGAGTATTCGCTTACGAGCTTGTCTCGAAAACCGTAAAGCACAGACTCTCATTTTGGGAACATTATAAAGTCGAACATCATTGAGAACATCACCAACGATAACAGCGATCTTTTTCTCATTACCTGGCCTTTTCATGAAGCGACTCTGAAATGTGAATGACTGTAATGTTCAAAAATTGTGGACATTTAAGAATAAATTAGTAGTACTTACAAGTCCCATGAGAGAAATTGGAGCTCTATTAGTTCTTGACATGTACAACCTTCTCAAAATTATGTCATTGAATTTTTTGTTGGTTCTTCGGGCAAGGAAACGGTAGAGCTGCGGAAAAACATGATCATCATAATCAGTCACCGAATGTACACAACATTGTCAAACTACACACCTTAACCAACAATAGAATGTATGGATCCTTGCTTTTGGGAGCCTTTCGGCGAACCTTACGGTCATTCTTATGTGTAATATCAATTCCCTAAAAGTAGACAAAAGAAAAAAAATAATTCAAAATCTTTTGCCAGACAATCAAAACACATCACAATCAAGCCGGTGTTGATGCAAACATCACAACTTACCATGGCTTAAATTATTTTCAACACCTATTGTACAGACAATCAACACTTTATCTGCACAGCAGTATCACTAATCAACTAAATACTTCTTGATTCTCACAAGCAATCAAGAATTAATCGAATTAATTAAGTTGAAAAATTTCAACAAACATTAACACATTTGATTGGGTTCCGGAAACGGATGTAAATGAAAAGTTATCAAAAAAGCGCCCTCTATTCGAGTACATAGAATCCGAGTATCGGTATCGGAATGAATCGATCCCAGAACGATCCTTAAAAAAATTGCAATCAAGAAAAAACATTTTGATTGATTGTCGAAGTGTGATTGGAAAGAGTTTCTCGTTGTGTGTTCGGTGTTAATTAAATTGTTCTGTATAAGTTCCAGATGATGGACATCAAGTGTTAGTGATCATCGACATTTCTGGAAAGTTGCATTTCGTGCATGTGTGTGTGTGTATTTGTCTGTATTTTGCGAGACTCGACTTGACTCATTGTACTCAGCTGTTTGTATTGCATGTTTATGTGTGTGTGATAATCGAAAGTCAACGATGTATGTATGTTGTTTGAGAAATATTAGTAGTTGATTTTGGTGTGGAAAAGCTTCAAATTTTTTTGATAGAATTTTGTATTCTTCATAAGAAGAAATCATTTCACCGTTCAAGGACCAACCCGATTCAAATTTTATCCTGTCTCAATTACCTGTGTCCGATATGTCCACTGCAGTCCATTGGCACGTTGATGATATCGACGATGCCCTTGCAGCGGACTTTGATGGTAGTCTCTCTGGTCTTGGTATGGAGCTTAATACATCTTCATTCAATATGAGGTAAGAAGTCCTATATTGTGATCATCACATTTTTTTCCTCCGATAGCAGAGCTTGTGAATACACAATTCTATGGCTCAATGACAATCTCTATCCTGCTTTTTCATCTCTCTTTCTTTCTTGCTCCACTCGATGAAAATCATCTTCAACTTCACTCGATACTTCGTTTGAGTAGCATTTTGTTATAAGAAGTTGAGGTAAACAACCCCGGAAGATTTGTCACTCCTAGTCTAATCGTTTTCCATGTTCTCCATACCTTGAGATCTGTTTCTTTGTGGGACAACTTATTTCGCCTTTGACAGAGCCCTCAAGCTTTGATGATAATCTTGAGTTTTTCTTAGCAGGAATGTTTTTCTACGGTCTATCCGGTTACTAGTATTGAGATGCTCACTTGAAAAGAATGTCGCTCCTCTAAAACTTGATGTTGAATTGGAAAAAAGAACTTATTCCACTCGCTATGATTAGGTGAAAAACATTCTCACAAAGTCTTGAGCCAAGTAATGATCGATCACCAACTTCGTTCTTTTCGCGATTTAGATTAAATCACGACTCGAGATTGGCCTTTGCATCTATCTCAAATGATATATATTGTTCAAAGTCTCTCTCTCGCTCTTCTTCTCATCCACCAGAGGAGAGAGAGAGAGAGAGAGTAAGAAAGAGAGTGAGAGAGGAAAGAAGTAAAGAATGTTTGTTTCTTTAAAGCTAGCTATCACTCCTATGGTTGGTTCAAAGTATCAGCCTTGTTGAGTTGATAAAAACCATTGGCAGCAAGCAAGACGACTAGCATTAAACGATGATTTGTGCGATTAGTTGCTCGCTAGCGAGAGTGTATATAAGTACATTCCATGTCTCTCAAGTTTTCTTTCTCACCTTTTTTCACCTTTTCTGAAGATTCAACGGCGTTTAAAATATTCTCCGATTACAACGGGTAAAAGTTTAGCCAACAATTTGCGTTTTGTTAACCAATGAGATGAGATATCTTCTTCTTTCTTTACACTCTTTTTCCCATTTTTCCCTTTCTCTCTTTCTTTTTCTCTCATTCTTTCATGAGCCTTTGTATTTCTCTCCACAATCACTTGGCCTTCTGACCACAAGCTCTCAACATTGACTGAATTCCTTTATTAATATCTACGTCTCGATTCTATTACACTGTTGTTATCATGCAACTTTTTTCTAACTTGTATTTTGCCCAGTGAAACTCTTCTTGCTCTACCAACTTTGAAGAACGAACACAATCGACATCATGTTGATGACAAGCATGCAAATGGAAACAACAGCGATAATAATTCACATCATTCCTCACCTCATCACAACAATCATATCGTCTCACACAACTTGAAAGGGTCCAATTCTGAATTGTCGTCACTTTCCTTGCCACTCAATCATTCCATACAAGAGGATGGACGACCTGAGGTCAATGGTCATCGTAAGAAAAATAGATTAGGTAAGTGCGAATTGCTATCTTTTGGGTTCAAAAATAATCAAATACAATTTGCTCCTTATTTTTCTCACTGCATCTGTATTTTTTGGCCCTAGCATATGGACAAGATGAGGAGAGTGTTTCAAGTACCATCAAAAGGTTCTGCTTCAGCAATGAGCGTGAAACCTGCAATTCGGACTCAGTTCGATATATTTTCGCTACCCATGGATTGATACCACGAGGATCAGAAGCCGAATGTAATCATGAAGACTGTTCTAGTGATATGAAATGTCAGCATAGACATAGTAACTCAGCTCCTGATTTGAGGACAACTTCAACACCCTCTGGACTTCCAACCTCAGGACGATCTTCTCCATCACCCCTCAACAACTCTTCCGTCTTGAATCAAATCCTTGGGGCTCCCTACAATAATTCCTTTGGTTCAAATATATCTCACGAGTCCAAGTCTCCTGAAACGATGGATCGTAATACAAATGAATTCCAATACTTACTTGGCGCTGCTACCTCAATGGCAACAAAAGTGAATGAAGAAACCATGACGTATCTAAATCAAGGTATCTCAGTATAATCGTTCATCAGCCATCTAAAATCTAAAAGGTGCTCTAGAATGATCAGTTAGCAAATTGCGTGATATCAATGGTAGTTGAATTTATTCATTGTCAGGCCTTTGCTCAGTCAGGAAAAAAGCGCGCTTATTCAACTCAGTTCGATCGCTCCACCATCTCCCTCTCTTCTCCCTTTTTTCTTTTGTCTTTTTATATCTCCTCCTAGATTACGTCCCCAGATCTCTCTATGGCCCAAAATTATAAATCATTTCTTCCAATCATGAATGAATGAGAGAGACAATTGGTATGAATACGGTCAATTTTGCGTCACCAAACAGTTAATCAGTGCTCAAATAGACTATAGGAAAGGGAAAGAGAGTATTGTATAGCATAAGAACAATTGAGATTGAGTTACTTTCTCATCTAGCTTACCCTGGCCATTGATGAATATCATGCTGCGTCTCAATTGTCTTCGATTGGTTCTCTATTCCACATTGATTGCTTCAATTAGACTTTCTTTTCATTTCCTCTATCTATGTGTATTCGAATCTAATTTCCAGCTTGTTATTGAAAATTCATGCTGATATTCTCAAAATTTGTTCAGTCATATCATTGAAGACAATAGTAGTAGTAAATTTTGATGTTCCCAATTTTCGAATCAGCAGAGCAACTGAGAAGTCGATCATCGCTTCGAACTTAATGTTGCAATTTTTTCTTTTTTTTGCTTCGTAGACAATAGCTATCTTTTATTGCTCTCTCTCTCTCTCTCTCTCTCTCTCTCTCTCTCTCTCTCTCTCTCGCTCTTTACTTTCAACCGCTAAACTCTGATTGCCAATGCAAGTCTCAACAGGCCTCTCGAGATAAACTCGGTTCCGTGTCTTTGGCTGCTCTTCGATTCTAGCTGTACCGATATGATAAAAACATTGAAGTATAAGTAGTCATTAGTTCAGGCCACCCTAACTGCATCTATCATACTCTTATCCATAGAAGCTCTTCGTGAACATTTATCATAATCATGTTAATATTTGAACTCACTTGAATTCTCTGACACTTCATCTAATGAAATCTTGTTTATATCTTTGAAATAGGCCAACCATACGAGATAAAGATCAAGAAACTTGGTGATCTCACAGAATGGCGAGGCAAAATGTTAAGAAGTATTATCAGAATAGGTTTTCATGAGAGAAGATTGCAGTATATGGAGAAAGACTTAATTATGCAGTGGAAACAATGTAGACAATCAGAGAGGATTTTAGAAATTGACGTTCCACTAAGCTATGGTATCTATCAGAACCTTTATAATTCTCAAGAGATAAACAAATGCGAGTTCATTTGGGATCCTACAAAAGAGACTGGTGTTTTTGTAAAGGTTAGTGAACACAATTATGATGGAACTTCGTTGCAAGCAATTTCAATATATTTTTCTTTCAGGTCAATTGCATCAGTACAGAATTCACCCCCAAGAAACATGGTGGTGAAAAAGGTGTACCGTTCAGACTTATCATTGAGACTCATTCATACAATGGGAACAATGCCAATAATTCTAAGAATGGCGCTTCAACCATCATTCATGCGGCATCTTGTCAAATTAAAGTGTTCAAACCGAAAGGTGCCGATAGAAAACATAAAACTGATCGAGAAAAGATGAGTAAAAGGCCTCAAAGCGAACAAGAAAAATTCAAGCCATCATATGAAACCACATCATTCACCAAATATCCCTTGGACTCCCTTTATACCACCTATCGAACCACTACTGCTGGCACTGCCTCTGTTCGAAGTTCACCACCATCCTCACCTCCCAATTTAACAAATTCGAACGTTCAGAGTATTGAGGAGAAAGCCCTTCCTGAGTCACAACCATATCGTAAAGCGTCTCCACCTCTTCCAGAGCAGCGAGAAATTGATCCTCTACTCAACTATTCTTTGCCATCGATTGTTGGAGATTCGATTCTGACCTCTGACTCTTCCTCAGGGGAAACAATGAATTGGTTAATTCAGAATCGATTTGATGCTCACGTAAGAACTTTCGCAAATTTTGCTGGATCAGATCTTTTGAAGCTCAATCGAAACGATCTTATCCAAATCTGTGGTCTCACCGATGGTATAAGATTGTTCAACGCTCTTCACATCAGATCAGTGAAGCCAAAAATGACTATTTATGTGTGCAATCCTTTGGATGAAGTTTTTCGCGCCCTTTATCTAGAAAATTTAGATGTTTCTGAGCTGAAAAACAAGTTGGCTGCTGTTATATTGTGTTCTACTGATTGTTACATCTCGAGAATATTTTTACAAGGTCCCTCTGGGATAAAGGTCCTTATGACTGATGATGTCGTTCGGAACTTTTCTGAAGAAGCAATTTTTCTCGTACAATTCGATCGAGGTGAGTCCTGTTCTTTGTTATTTCAGCTGAGAATGATGATCACACTTTCATATATCTTTTCCTTATGCTTCTTATTTGGATAGATGGTTCTGAAGAAAATTCTTTCGAAGCAACGCTCAAACCTTACAAATGAGATTGGACCTATCACTCCAGCCAAGAGATGTTGGAGAGGATCCCTGATCATCTACAATCTGGCCTTTGTTTTCTATCATTTTCACTACATAAATTATATCCTTTGATTGTATATTAACAAAATTTCATAATCTCAAGCCTCATGCTTTCATCAATAGGTTTCAACGGAAAATTTGAAGATCATTGAGAATAGATTCTCCGAAACTGAGCTAGATGCGGATCAGATTCAATTTCAAGAATGATCCGGGTTGACCAACCAACTAGCTTCGATCATGTTTGGGTTCCTACAATTACGAGAGGATGGTCGTGCTCATGCCAACAAGTCAGTTCAATCAAGAAACAATCAAAAACATAATATCACATCAGTAACTATCATTTAGTTGCTTAAAGGTAGTCAGAAAAGATCGAAATACATTCATTGATATGTACAATTAAGATCTGGCAGCGCTATTTCGATCTAGGCTTATGAAAACTTGATATTCACCTTTTCAAGAGGTTAATTTGCTTGGAAAGAGTCAAGTTGAATACAAGTTTGTGAAACACGGTGTTTTGATTCCAAGTTTCCATGATGCTTCCTGATCGAGAGAAGCCCGTGCATAACCAATTTTTATCTTGAACTCTGAATTCGTGGATTCACTCATCCTCTAAAATGAGTTAAAGATGGAGAAATCGATCAGAAACAATAATGTGATAATAGGCATTCTTACCCACCATTTCCATAAACTTCATCAACTTTTCGTTGTAATGATTCTTCTTCTTCCCTCGACAAAAAACCTTTCTCCCACCAAACATTAAGATGTCTATGTTCACTCTCTAGGCTATAACGGTACCTCAAAGCCTCGCTATATTCATCCCTATCGAGAATATTTTTGATATCTTTTCCGCTTTTTTCAGTGAGTTCGATTTGACGGCAGGCCTCTTCTGCTGCTCTTTCCATTCCAATAATATTATCGACGAGTCTGTCGTCTTGTGAGCTCATTACATTAAACTTATTCAAATGACGAGTCAGCCTTTTTAAAAGAAATGGTCTCACTTCTGCTGGAAAATGCTCGATATATTTCCTGCTATCCGCAATCAAGAGGAGAGTCTGTAGTATGAGTTTCGGGCTGGATTTTTCTGTCCATTCGTCTTCTCCAGGGCTGAAAAAGAGACAGTCCAATGATGCAGAGCTCTTATCAGGCCAAAAGGGCAACGAATTCATACTGGGCCCATAAGAAAAGAAAGCACGGAGTCCCAAAGCACGAAGAAATACGTGTAGTTTACGTTGACCATAGTGTTGATGAAATGTTGCATGTTCGACGCCACAATCACTACCATAGAGAGTTGTACGTTCAATCTGGAAGACACACTGAGGGCAGAACTTTCGATTGTTTTCCCGGATCATGGATTGATTAAGATTGATAACTACACTGCTCGGACCAAGATACTCCTTGGGAGGCTTTTTATCTCCATCTATTTGTCTATCAACTCTTATGGTACAATCCTCAACTTCAAAATTCCTGTGCATAGGAACATCTAATGATTGAAAAATTTGATAATCGACGATTGCTCTTGTGTTGCTCTCTACTTTGGTATCCTCTGGGTAATGAACGGTTGCTGAAAAATCAGATTTCAGTAAATTGTGTTCAAGATCGATACTCTGATTCATTTCTTGGGAGCTTTTGATATCGATGTTGAAGAAATGCTTCATTAGTGGCCCAGTTATTATTCTCATTAGTATCTGTAATTTGGATGCATGATCTTTGATTAAAACATCTCTCCTCATATCTCTCTCATGCTGGGATTTCGACTTTTCCGAGTGGAAGGTGCTGTAAAAAGATGTTCCTAATTTGCCTCTAGTTTTGGTGAGCTGGAAACAAAAGTTATGCTAGCTAGAAATATGAACTCAAAATTTTTCAATCGAAAATTGAACTCACCTTTCCAATGTGATGGTGTTGATAGCTCAGAAAACCTGAGAAACTTGTGGCAGTGTACACTTGCTTTTGTAGAAATGTTCTATTTTCAAGGAGAAGAAATTGAACTAAATAAGTCGCATTACAAATCAACATTCTCATAAACTGGGGTAGTTAATCTTTTTCTATTGTCAAGTTGTTCAGCATACTCACCTGGTAGAACATGGATGGATGAGCGAGATAATGCTTCCGGAATTGATAATGAATGAAGACATCATTCAAAAAAATTTAAACTCAATTATCAACAAATATTAACAAAAATTGTCATCCTAATCATGATTACTCTCTACATTCAAATCATATTGAAATGTTTCTCATGTTGACATCCCGAGATGTTGATGATACGAGAGCGCGAAACAAAACAATTTTTCAAAATAAGTGTAACACACTCTGATTGGCCACCAAAATAGGTTCTGCCTCTTTTTGGAAGGGAAATTAGTTTTGTTTGAGGGGAAAAAAAGCGAGTGATAAAGTATTTGACGAATACTGTTCGTGTGATTCTAGATGAAAACAATTGAAACTTCTTATTTTCTCTCTTTTTCCATCGAACCAAGATTTTCTCCAGAGGATCCCTGTTCATCTACAATCTGGCCTTAATTTTCCATCATTTTCGCTACATGAATCATATTCCTTGATTGTATATTAACGGAAGTTTCATAATCTCAAGCTTCATGCTTTCATCAAAAAGTTTCAACGAAAACTTTGTCAATTAGAGAAAGCTCCTACTCAGGTGGGAAAATCTGGCTGAGTTTAAATAAGACAGAAAATTTGAAAATAGGAATATTTTTGAAGATTATTGAGAATTGATTCTCTCAATCTGTACCTATAAGATAAAGTTCAGAGTCAATTTCAACAATGAGTAGAGTTGACCAATCAACTAGCCTCGATCACTTCGGCGTTCCCGCAACTACTAGAGAATGGTCGTGCTTAGGCAAGGTCGGCTTAATCAAGGAATAATCACGAACATATCTTATTAGCAAATGTGATATGGTTGGAAAGAGGTGACCAAAATCGGAGAGTAGCTCAACGAGAGAGAGAGAGAGAGAGAGAGAGAGAGAGAGAGAGAGAGAGAGAGAGAGCACAACGTTAATATAGAATAATCAAAAACGAGAGGATTTCAAACATGAAAGCGAAAACAAAGATTTAAATGGTTACAATTATTAATATATTTTAGTATTTTAATATATTTTATTTTATTAATATATTTTCTCATGCAGCTTACTAGACTGGATAGAACAGGAGTTGAATATTATCAAGAAATATGACAAAGCAATCGATGAGCTACCAGTAGATCATATTCCATTCACTGATGAGCTGATAACAGTTGAAAATTGGAAAAAACGAGTTTTAATTGATCAGTATCAGGTTCAGTACCAATTTTCTCGACTGATGGAAAAAGAAAAAGTAGACAAAAGGTGAGCTTTTTCAGGGAATATTTGAGATGAATAGAAAGAGACTATCATCAACTGAACAAGAGGCTAATCCAGTAAAAGTGTAATCGATAGTTGAACCAATCCCTCATCCTCTTAAAAGTTGTGGGTCAACGTGTACATTGAATGTTCAAAAATTTAATCATAAAATCATAAATTTACACGAACACACCCACTGCATGCTCATTAACTCATCGAAAGCAAATTTCTCAGTGATCAATTATCCACACAATCCATGAGATCAAGGATCAAAGTTCAAAAATTGAAAAATCTGTAGCCTTGTCTGTTGCGGTGGTGTCTTTTTCGCGAGAAAGGCTCATTGCGTCATCAATTTTTTTGTATTTGTTTTGCTGAGTGTTTTGAATGAAGAAGTTAATTGATCGTATGGTTCATGGATTTTCATGAGTTTTCATTCATTTGAGAAAAATTTCAAATCCACTTTTGAAATTAAACGTATCATATTCAAGCAGGATGGTCATTTATAAACTGGGCGATGTGATCGCCGAATGTTTACCCTTTGCTCATTGTGTTACGAGGGAGGATAAAGAGACAAGATGTCATTATTGCTTGGAGATGAGGTGAGATTTCAATGTGTGGAATGAAAATTTTAAATTGAATCAAATAAAATAGGAGCATCTCTTTTGATCTCCTGTAGGCCACTTAAAAAGTGTTCCAAGTGCAAGGTGGCCCACTATTGTAGTCCCAAGTGTCAAGCTCAAGATTGGAAAGATGTACACAAGAGTGAGTGTAAATTCTTCAAGAAAGATGCCATGATGTCGAAATCAGTACTATTCACCGGAGATAATATACGGCTAACACTAAGATGCTTGCTAATTGTCAACAAAAATCCTGAAAAAGCTGACCAGCCATTTGAAACTTATTTTGGCCCAAAAAGTTTCTCATCTCTTATGAGTCATGTTGAAAATAATTTTGTTGAATCATCTGAGCGTCTACGGTACGTTCTCGATTTGATTAATATTTTCGAACATTATGGTGTCCAAGGGGATGCTGAACAAATAAAAGATATCTATGGCAAAGTTATTATCAATGGATTTGGTATAGCTGATGAATATTTCAACCACGCTGGTCAAGGTTTATACATTGGATGTGCCGTTTTTGACCATAGCTGTATGTCAAACACCTCCACAGATTTCGAAGGCCTCAAGTTGCGAATTGGAGCTATCAGAGAATTCAACACTGAGATCGAACCTCCTTCCGTCTGCTACATTGATGAAAGACTTCCATGGCAAGAAAGACAATCATTATTGAAGAATCACTATTTTTTCACCTGTCAATGTATAAGATGCTTGAATCCTGACGACCATCAGCTTGATACCAATTTAAAGCAACAACGACAAGAATATGAATGGTTCATGGCTAGAAACGATCCAAATTATCAGGTGGCATTGATGAAGAGATACAGTCGTCATAGGATGTCAAAATCTTGAGCCTTCGTCCAAAATTTGGATCAGTATTTTCTCAGAAAAGTTCAATCAGGGAAGAAATTTTCATTCTATCATTCTCTTCAATAAATAGAATCTAAATGAATGGTTGGTCTACAATTTTTGTCCATTTTTTTCAAAAAGTAGGCCACCGAGATTTCGGTTCCACATTTTCCTTGCCAAAAGACAATGATTCTACATGGTAAGTCAAAATATATGTTCACAGTTACACGCCAGCTGAAGTTTATCATCAGTATTATCAAATCACAATTCGATTACATAGACATCTCGACTTTACTAGTTGTTCGATCGTAACGGAGCAGTGCTTCGTGGACCAGAAACTGTAACCATGATTTCCCAACATTCATATCCACCCGTACCGATGTCTGTACAAGTTACTCCTGGTCATCTGATTCAACAGATTGTTGATGAAAATGGAACTCTTCGACACATCATTTTATCAGCCTACAACAATAACCGTACCTACCAACTCGTAGTTCTTATTTGAAAAGGAATACTAGTACAATTTTTAAACATTACAATCATTCACAATTCAGAGCCACTTCATGAAAAGGCCAGGTAATGAGAAAAAAATCGCCGTTATCGTTGGTGATGTTCTCAATGATGTTCGACTTTATAATGTTCCCAAAATGAGAGTCTGTGCTTTACGGTTTTCGAGACAAGCTCGTAAGCGAATACTCGAAGCTGGTGGCCAATGCTTCACTATTGATCAACTGGCTCACAAGTGTCCAACTGGTGCAAACACCGTGTTGATTCAAGGAAAACGAACTGCCAGAGAGGCATGTAAACATTTTGGACCTGCTCCTGGTGTGCCTCATTCACATACTAAACCATTTGTACGATCCAAGGGAATAAAATTTGAGAAAGCTCGTGGCCGAAGAGCTAGTCGTGGCTATAAGAATTAGAACTTCATTTCAATTAATAAACTAAATCTGTTTACAAAAAGCTTGCCTATTTTCCTTAACTAACGCGATTGGAAAGGGGAGAACCTGCTTGACGAAACTGTTATTTATTGATTTAAAAAATATATCAGCTCAAATTCAGGAGAAATCAAACTGGAAAACAGTTACTCTTTGATACAATTGCACAAGAGGCACAACTACTTGAACCTAATACTCCTTACGGAACTACTTTTAATACCAGTAGTCTCTCCAGCGTATCGTCTAATTTCCTTTCGAGGTTCTCTAACTTGTCCTCGTCGTCTAGATTTTGCTTTCTTAAACTTATTCCTATGCTTAACTCGTGGATTGCGAAGTTCTTTCTTTTTACTAGGGGTGAGACCTTTGTTCTTGGCAATCTGGTAGTTAATAGGCCGTCTCGAATCTCCTTCACCATCTAATTCCATGTCTTCCATTTTTTTGCCTCTCTTTCCAATGAATTATCATCTCCATCACCTTCATCAGCCAGTAGCTGTGGTCTGTGAATTTTCTGGATGCAATTCTTGCATTGCAAGATCTTGATATGAAAAGTTTTCACTGAAAAAAAAACACAATTTTCAAACTAAGCGCAACCTACTCTGATTGGCCATCAAAATAGGTCCCGCCTCTTTTTGAAGGGGAAATCAGTTGTTTTTGGAGGGGAAAAAGCAAGTGAGACAGAGATTCAAAATGAAAACAACTGAAATTTTTTATTTTCTCACTTTTTCTCTTCATCGACAATACATATACATTCAAATGTTATCTCGAGGATACTCTTTACTATTGGGTATGTCAATTATTTGATCCGTTTTTCTGTGGATCCAATTGATGATGATTATATTGATTAGAATGGAAAATTAATTGTCAGTGTGAGAATTATTTTATGATTACTTTGATGCTCATTTGATTGTGAATATCGATGCTTTTAGGTGTTGGTGAATTATGTATGTATTGTCAGTTCGATGAACGGTTAATTTTGGATGACTATCATTTTCACTCTCTCTGGGATTGAGATTAAGTGTTCTCAGTGAAATATTATTCATTCAGATAGTGTTTTGGTGTTTATGTGTGTAATCAAGTGAATGTGTATATTTAATATCGTTCATTGAACCAAGAGATATTTTTTCTCCCTATTATATCTTTCAATTAATCATCATCATCTCGGGAGAGATAATATATTGTTAAAATTTTGTACCAAAATCATCGTCCATCATCTATAAATTATCCATTTGAGTGGAAAATTATTATCATTTGTGGCTGAAAAATGAAAAATCTTCTCGATCAAATTGTTGCCAATTTCAAAAACTATGAACATGACAAGACTCTACAGAAAGTGATGCCAGGTCTTTTACAACTGACCTCAATTGTATCGGGTAAGATTTTCTTTTGGATCTCAAATTTTAATTCAATTCAATTTACGCAATGAAGTCCAAAATTCAACCTCCGTTTAACATTATTCAAAATTTTCTTCCCACAGGTCGTCTCTATTTTGGAGTTTGTAAGCAAGAATGTAAAGATTATTACAAAGAAACTGACCCAGAATCTCTATCTTGTGTGCCAATATTCGATTCCGACATTTCATATCTTGCTTTTAATTTTGACTTTGGTCCACACAATTTGGCCAATATTGTCAAGTTTCGATCACGCATCATCTCAAAAATGGCCACTAATACACTTCCTGTTGTACATTTGACTGGCCAAGGAATGACGGAAAGGCTTAATGGTGCTTTCTTGATGGGTTGTTATGCAATCTCTAAGCTCAATATGAGCGCCTACACTGTGATGGAAAAATTGCGAAAAAATATGCCCTCACCTTACGGCTCTTATCGTGATGCATCATGGGGCTCCAGTGATTTCCCACTTGAGCTATACGATTGCCTGAAAGCCATTCAAAAAGGTATCAAATTGGGTTTTATTGATCTCGACACATTTGACTGGAAAGAATATCTCCATTATGATATGGTTGAGAATGGTGATCTCAATTGGATTATACCGAATAAGATTCTGGCTTTTTGTGGTCCAATCGGAAATGAAACTTATCATTTTGTACCCTATCTTCATCATCCGCCTCATGCATATTTTGATTATTTTAAAAAGAACAACATCACCACAATTGTTCGCTTGAACTCTAAAGCTTATGATGCCAAACAATTCGTGAAGGCAGGTTTTATTCATGAAGATCTATACTTTGAAGATGGATCATGTCCAACCTACGAAATTGTCGATAAGTTCCTCGAAATTTGTGAACGAACAAATGGCGCCATTGCAGTTCATTGCAAAGGTAATGTAATGAATTTTTAAATTCCGATGATGACCATTGTAACCATGGTGATTGATTCATATTTTTTAGCTGGACTTGGCAGAACTGGTACACTGATTGGCTGTTATATGATGAAACATTATCATTTTACTGCACAAGAGGCTATCGCATGGATTCGAATCTGTCGTCCAGGTTCAGTGTTGGGAGCGCAACAAGAATATCTTGTTCAGTAAGATGCCAATTTTTATTATCAATTTTTTGAGAATATTCTTCTGATAATCTCCTTATTTCTCGCTTCCAGCATGCAACCTCATATTTGGGCTCTTGGACGTATGATGAGAAAACAGAAAACAAAGGATTTAATGGAGAAGAAATCACCACATGACGTTCGCACTTCTTTGCGAAGAAAAAATCAAAACAAATCTACCAAGACTGATGAAGGAAGAGAAAATTCATCCTCCAGTGATGACGATTCCAGCTTATTGATGTTGACCAACGAAGTAAAAAAGATTAGCATCAATGTCTTACAACGGGGTAAATCGGAAAAAGAACGAATGGAAGCGAAGCAGAGTAAGTTCAATGACCAGAAATTTTTCATCATTCATCCATTCGTTTGCTATTCGATTCTTTGCAGTTACACAAGGCGATCGTCTCAATCGAATTAAACATTTGCGAGCATCTGGCATCACTGAAGTTACCAATTTGATTTCTGATAATAGATCTACCCACTCAACTCATCGCCATCCTTACAACACTCGATCATGTTCTAAAGTGGACTGCATACCTGCACAAAGTGCTGAAGATGCAACAAGTCCGCCTAAATCTACCCGAAGTACACGGGGGTAAGTCTTTTTATGCATGATATACGTGAATGCTCAATCATTGGCGAGATCTCTTATTTTTTTTTGGTGAAATGATCTTCCCAACCTTGAGAGAAGCTAACCATTGGAATAGTTTTCTCTTTCTTCTCCATCTTCATACCACGCTCGTTCAAGTTGCATTTTCATCCCACTTTTTTCTACCAATTGATTGATATAGCCTAAACAACTTGTGGATAGCTAGTCTTATTCATGGGTTTTTACTTTTCATTCTTGTAATTCTTCCATTGCTCCTTATTCACAATAACTCGATTCCACTGTTTTTCAGTTCATCATTCAAACCACACCTCATTTCATCAAGAGATCTTCAATTTTCATATTTGCACTTACGAAGCTTGTTGAAAAATTCCAGTTTTGCATCCCACATAGAAAAGCACTTTTCTTTTTCACATAACTACTCAGCATGAGTTGATTCTTTTACTTCTTTTCTTAAGACTCAACTTTACCTACTAACCTAAACTCTCTCTACTCAAGCTCTCATACTCGAATTTGGAGAAAAGTTGTTCCTGTTCAAGACATCGAATTCATACCTCCATCGGATCATAATCATGGAATCAGAGAAGCTAGTCAAGCAACTATTGATAGACGACCTTCCTTAAGATCCAAAACTAGATCATATTCTTCTAGTCAATCACGTGTAACCGTTTCAAATGTTGATAGTTTTTCTTCCAAGAAGCGCAATACTACATCTAAGAAGATTGAGTCTAGAAGAACAGATAGAAGAAGTAATGCTTCTCGAGGTGCTACTGAAAATATTCGTCCTAAGTAAGCTCTTCATTGACTGTAGTTTTTTTGGTTTAGATTGTTTCACCTTGGTTGATGTAATTTTGTCCATTATTTGGTTCCAATTGTTTTCCTTTTTTACCTTTCCAACAGAAATTCTCTTTCTCCATCGGTGATACCAATGTCTCGATGTAACAGCCGAATTGGATCAGGATCGATTGCGAAAAGTAAAAGATGACAATCAGGGCAGCTCGTTCTTCAACCATCCATTACAAAAGCTTCTCTCCGGAAAGCTAAGCGATGTATTCTAATCTCATCCAAATTAATCAAATGTCGATCTTTCCGGGTGAGATCAATGCCTTTGGCCTCACTGAGATCTAAAAAATCATCGAAAAGATTGAGAAAGTAAAACATACTGAGTGTGTTCATATGAGAATTTTTCACTTTAAAAAGTGAAACAAAGTTGAAGTCGAGCGAGCCCATGGCTTTCATTTCTAGAACAATCAAGTCCAATTTTTCATAAACTTATCGACTTGTATGTAAATTATCTGAATTTTTTTCAAAACCCTACATAATTCATTAAAGCAATCATTAAAGAACTTTTTATCACTTTCCCGCTCAATCCTTGATTCCTGTCTCCATCTTCAGAAAAGATGCCATCATTTCTCATCCAAGAGAATGAATACTTTACAAATTGAGTTGCTTTAATGAGGATATATTCCCAAATAGCCAAATCCAGTGATGTTCACCGATATATACATACGATCAAGTAGTAAATTGATGCATTCAGTTAACTAAACATCCGTCGTTTTGTCTAGCCCTGCATGATTATCCCGCGTTTTTTCTCACTTTCTCACTTTACAGTATTGATGATAATAATACTGATGTCAATAATAATAATATGTTTGTTGAGTTTAAACTCTATTATCCATCTTGAGAACAGGCATCAAATAATGGCTATTGGAACAATCCTTTATGGTGGAAAATGAAGATACAAAAGGTTTACCTTCTTGACTCATCATCAGCAACATGCATCCAACATCCCAACATGATCATTTGATGTGAGTTCATTGGTAGACACTGTATTATCCTACCAAACTTTTCCACATGGGCTGATCGAACCCCTTATCATACGATATATATCATATCATATTAATATCATTCGTTTGTCATTTCGGTTGTTATTCCCACTCGATTGCATGTAGCCCGCTCTTACAGATCTCTTGCAGAGACCATCAATTTAGAATCGTGTCAGTAAGTAAGTTCAATTGACAGTGAATTTTGGATCAACAAGCTATTTCGTGGACTTCTCTGTCAACTCTTTTCCCGAATTATCAGTTCTAATCTGTTCGTAAAAATGGGCTATGATCCAAATAGATTTTTAGAATGGTGGGCTCGTGAATTTGTGTGTCCCATTTGCCGTGGTGTTTATGAGGATCCAGTGATGGCCAAATGTATGCACCAATTTTGTCGTGGTTGTCTGGCTCGGAGGATTACAGTGTCGCCGACATGTCCAATCGATGGATGTTCTATCATCAATATTCGCCACACAAGACCGATTCCCGTTGTGGCTCGTCGAGCTCTCGAGCGACTTCATATTTTTTGTGATTTCAGACGATTTGGCTGTACCGTTTTTGTGGAATTGAGACATCTTTCCAATCATCGAGCAGATTGTCCTCAT
Source organism: Brevipalpus yothersi (assembly GCA_003956705.1). Lineage (NCBI taxonomy): Eukaryota > Metazoa > Arthropoda > Arachnida > Trombidiformes > Tenuipalpidae > Brevipalpus > Brevipalpus yothersi. The sequence goes on from QZCP01000170.1 coordinate 19,461, forward strand.
AGATCACAGTGTGGAACTGGAGTGTAGCAACTACAATTGTATTTGTATGCCTTTTTTGTCTCATCTGGACATCATTCCTCATGGATTTGTAATCGTTCCCACCATTTTCAGATGCCGCCAATTAAAACGGTTTCTTATTGCCTAGATGTTAGACTTTTTTTTATTTCTTTTGATAATATTTTCTTGAGACCTTGAAAGGGGTGAGAAAAATTTTTAGTAAATGCGCCAGTTTCATCATGAAACTTTCATCACTTAACTGATGACATGATAGACAAATAATCAGCCTGGAAGGAAGTTCAACTATTATCTCGATGGAAAGTAATTCTTCCAGTTCAACTTTTATCATCTGAAAATATTTCATCCACTGATTTGATTACTAAGATTCAAATTCGTCTGTAAATTCGACTCGCTTTTTTCATGTGAAATTTTTCATCTTCAAATGATGAAATGGATCGATGAGAGAGTCATCCTGATGCAATAATCCATCATCCAAAATGATGAGAATAAGAATTCTAGCTAAAATCGAAATATTTATCCAAACAGAACTCCCCATCTTCCTTACAGTAAAATTGATGAAATTGTTGGTCGAGTTTGAGTTTAATCAGGCAAAGAGTAAAGGTTATTTGATGGGGTAAAATGGTTAAACCATCTGAACTTTCAACTCTCTTTCCATTTCATTTTCACCTCAAGTAAAGTTTACTCTACTGATTATTGTGAGTTGAAAAAGCGAAGAGAGTTAAGAATGTTGCAAATGATCTCATGATGTTAACCATGAGCTGATCATTGATCAACGGCTATCTGTATATATGTATTTGCACCTTTCAGTGTCAACTTATTTCCAATACCTTGGGAATGTGCATGCTTTAATTCAAACAGTGTAAAACCTTTAGACTTCAGTGCAATCCTAAATTAATTTTTACCAATTTCGATTTTCAAAAGATTTAACTGATCTTTATTGGTCCATATCGAAACGCTGTCTTCAGAAGCGGTGACAAATTTTTCCAAAATGGGATATAATATGAAAAGATTTATTGATCATCGAGCCAAAAATCATCTTTGTTCAATGTGTATGGGAGTTTTCAAAGATCCTACAATCACAAGATGTAATCACATTTTCTGTCAAGAATGTATTCTTTACAGATTGAAATATATTCAATCGTGTCCAATCGATTTGGTACCCATTCAATCTACTAGTGAACTCAGACCGGCGCCGATGACAAGAGAAAGTGAATATTTAAGTCTCAACATTATTTGCAATTATCTAGGATGTGAAACGGTTGTTCAGCTGAGAAATCTTTCTAGACATCAATCAATCTGCCCTTTTCGTCGAAGATGATGACCCAACTAAACGAAACAATGATTCTGGCACCTTTCGAGTCAACCGATATATTTATTCATATTCCCTGATGATGATGATTCTTGTTTTTCATTCGACCAAATTTATCTAGACAAATTTTTCACCTTCCTGACTGCTCCATGATCATGTATTCATGAATCATACGTCTCGCTTCTCCGATCACGATATATAAAAATTTTGAGGATGAAAATTCCAATGTTGTCTATTCTGAAGCTGACTATCATTACTGTAATCTGCTATGGACTGATTTCATTGATGAAATTGAGGGATGGGCAAAAATTTCACTGTCAAAAAGTTAAGCCCAACCAATGTGATATTAGTGACAATCTTTAACAAATTTAAAGTGAAATTTGAGCGCTTCTCAGAATACAGACCCATCAATATGTCTTATGTTTTCAGTGATTAAGCTGTATCCGAACTTTGAACATCCAGATCCACTATCCAGATTTGAATAGAAATTATCTTAATTCGACATCGTGGACACTGGAGAGTATCAGAAATTAGACATGAGAGCAACAGGAAACAACTGATTAAGTGTATTGTTCATAAGCCATTCACTCGTTGAAATTATTTAATCGTGAATTCAGTTGAGTCCTCGAGGATCATCTACTTCCAATTTTAGTGTGATCAGCGTGACGTCATTAGATTCGATCAGGATCAAAATTAACACCCAAAAATTTGACCATTTACTGTTATTTTCAATTGAATTACATAGTACACATGGTAGATTGTTCAGAAAAGATTAGGATTCATGTTTTCGATGAAAAAAACGATCGTTGCGATTGCTGATACAACCATTAAAAGGATCAAAAGAGGTCGAAAATAGGTAAATTTGATAATTGTGTATTTTTTTCTCGCATGTTGTGGATGAGATATCATGCAGATTGGATTTGCTGTTCTGGCGAGACGTTTGACATTCTTACTTTTCCCAAGGAGACCTTGTTCAGTTAGAGTTGCAGTATTTGTTAAAAGACGATTTTTTCCTGCTGGGACAAATTTTTTTCTCATCAGAATAGGCTGCAGTTGAATTTCAGTAGGAATTGATACGTAAGCTGGATTGTCCATCAAAGTTTTCGGGTATAGAGTGCAAGTTTTATACAAAAAATTCATCCAAGAAGCAGATGATTGAAGAGAAACAATTCGATTAATATTCATTTTTGTCTTCAAGCTAAACGAGATTTTATCTTCAACACTTGAATAGGTTTCATTGACTAGTAGATTCCTCCGATTCAAATATTGATGAATTTGTAAAGGCTGGGAATGAATAGATTTCGTGCAGCCTGATAAGGATCCAATCAATGGAAGTAACTTGTGGTCATAAATATCTCTGATTTTGTTCACTTTCACAAAATTTATCACAGATATTCTATCAGTATCGATTAGAGCCACTATAATTGCTTGATTGATGGTCAAACCAATGCACAACGAAATGATAGACAAACGAACGGCGCTTGTTTTAGGTGGAATGAATCGCTGTCGAAATAGTAATCTAAATATTTCCCAATGAACTCGATTATGACTTTTGTCTTCATTCATGTGCCATAGAATATTGTTGAAAATCACAAATAATGCAAATACGAGCACATGAGCTCCAGTGAAAGATATTTGCAAAAAATCTCGAACAGTAGGATCTTCTGTTTGAGTAAATAACTTTGGAAATGTAATCAAGTTACATTGGTAATAATTCACCACTATACCCGATGCTGTAACATTTTTCGGTAGATATGATGGAACGAATGTGAAATAGCTAGTGTCAGCTAAATCATCATCTATAAGCTTCAGAACCTCTCGGCCATTTGATAGTCTTACGTCAATCGATGAAGAATTCATTGCCACTTTGGTCAAATTGAACTTATTGTAGAGATAATAGTAAGTATCTTCCACATTTTTACGAACAGTGTCTACATAAGCTTTGGAGGAATCATCAGTTACTAGATAATCAAGGTTTGGGTGAAGAGCTCTGATAGGTATCATTTTGACTTGTAAGAAGAGAGAGAAAAGCGAAAGCGGAATGAAAAAATGAGGTGAATATGTTTTTTGAATCAATTTTTCAGATTTTCTAGGTTTACACAAGTTATCATTATGCTAGGGGAGCATAAAGCCAACTTTTTCTCATCTTGATGAAAAATGATTGAAAAAATTTTCATGATGAATCGATATAGAAAGGTTGCCTAATAAAATCTACATTTTTGTAATATTTGATCCAATTTCTTTCCTTCTTCTTCATTTCCTATCGTTCCTATCATTTCCTTACTTTCTCTCATTTCTCATTCATTTCGAGCTTCTCAATTTCACGGTTCATCACGGTATCATTAAGCTTAATGATTTAAATAATAATTTTCGATAGTTCCTTTGAATCGTAGAAAAATTGAAATCCTGGAACCCCATCTGGTCAAAATAACAAGATAATTATTTCTTGTCGATGGAAAATTCTCGATTTTTTTGTATCCTGAACCTGAAAATGTTTCCAAAAGTCATTTGGAAGATTTTGCATTCTGGATCTTCACTAATGATTTTCATGGACTCAAAAAACAAAAGTATGTGCTGCTGAACTTATGAGAAAATTCCGACTATCGATCCATTTTCATGACCAACAATCGTTTGAGGATATGAATAGGTATGATCTTTTTCTCGAATTCTTTTACCTCAAAATCATTGAAATGACTTTTTGATGAATTGGCGAGCCAAACCATGTAATTTGAGAATGTCATCATGGGAAAACAGTGATTAATTAGATGCACCCTAGTTTTCGCAAGCAGTTATTTTTGGTCAATTTGAATGCCTAAATTACATTGCTTAAGCATCTGATAATGTGATCAATATTATTTTACATGAGAAAATCCCTGAAAAGATGCTCCAAATGCTAATGGACACATTATTGCACCAATTATCTAAGATTAAGGTCTAAGATTGAAAGAATACTCATCAAATGAAATATAAACTTGAAAGTGGTCCTATTGTCAAAACTGATATACTTGATAGTTTTGAATTAATATTCAGAAAAGATTAGGATTCATGTTTTCGATCAAGAACACGATTGTTGCGATCGCCGATACAACCATCAAGACCATCAATAAAGGTTGAAAGTAGGTGAATTTGATTACTGTGTATCTTTTTCTCTCTCTTCCTGGACGAGATACCATGCAGAATGGGTTTACTGATTTGGCAAGTCTTTTCTTCTTTTTACTTTTCCCAAGAAGACCTTGTTCAGTTAAGGTTGCAGCGTTTACAAGAAGACGATTTTTCCCTTTAGAAATAAATCCTTTCCTCATCAGCAGGGGTAGTAATTGAATTTCAGTAGGGATTGATGATACGTACGCTGGATTGTCCATTAAAGTTTTCGGGTATAGAGTGCAAGTTTTATGCAAAAAATTCGTCCATGAAGTTGATGATTGAAGAGAAACAATTCGATTGAGATTCTTCTTTGTCATCAAGCTAAACGAGAGCATATCGTCGACACTTGAATAGGTTTGATTGACTAGTAAATTTCTTCGATTCAGATACTGATGAATGTGCAAAGGTTGAGAATTTATAGATTTCGTGCAGCCTGATAAGGATCCAATCAATGGGAGTAATTTGTGGTCATAAATATCTCTGATTTTGTTCACTTTCACAAAATTTATCACAGATATTCTATCAGTATCGATTAGAGCCACTATAATTGCTTGATTAATGGTCAAACCAATGCACAACGAAATGATAGACAAACGAACGCCACTTGTTTTAGGAGGAAGGAATCGCTGTCGAAATTGTAATTTAAATATTTCCCAATGAACTCGATTAAGACTTTTGTCTTCATTCATGTACCATAGAATATTGTTGAAAATCACAAACAATGTAAATATGAGCACATGAGCTCCAGTGAAAGATATTTGCAAGAAATCTTGAGCAGAAGGATCCTCTGTTTGAGTATGTATTTTTGGAAACGAAACCAAATCACACCGATAATAATTAGCCAAAATGCCAGATGCAGTTACATTTTCCGGTAGATATGATGGAACAAAAGTCGAAAAACTGGCATCAGCTACATCATCGTTGATTAGCTTCAGAACTTCTCTGCCATTTGATTCTCTCACGTCAATTGCTGAAGAATTCATTGACACTTTAGTCAAATTGAATTTGTGGAAAAAATAATAGAAATTTTCCTCCGCATTTTTATGAATCGTTTCAATATAAGCCTTAGAGGCATCATCAGTCACTAGAAAATCGAGATTGGGGTGAAGAACTCGAATAGGTATCATTATGTTTTGTTTGATGAGAAATCAAACTAGAAAAATTGTATTGCTTTTTGAATCAATTTTTAAGATTTGTTGAGTTTACACAAGTTATTGTTATGATTGGAAAGCATAAAGTAAACTCTCTTCTTGACGAAAAAAATGATTAAAAAAACTTTTCATGGTAAACAATCGATACCAAAAAGTATCTTAGTACAATATGTAATTTTTTCAATCTTCGATCGACCTTCTTCGACCCTTTATTTTCAACTATTGCCTTTTCATGCCGAAATATTCATTCTGAGAATCTCTATCTTATGGTCCATTTGCATTTTGTTTCATTAGACTTAATGATCTAGATTATGATTTTGAACGTTTCTTTGACTGGAAGCATGTAGGAATCTTCAGATTCCATTTGACCAAAATAGCATGATAGTTTTCTTGTCCTTGGAAGTTTCTCGAATTTTTTTGTACCCATTTTGCACCGAAAGAATGCTTCGAAATTTCATTTGAAAAATTATGCCTTCTGAATCTTCACTAATGATTTTTATGAAGTGAAAAAACAAGATTGCGTGTCAATCACAAACTTGCCGGGAAGAGTTTGAACTATTGATTCAGTTTAACGATCAACAGTCAACATCGTAGGTATGAAAAATAATTCAATAAATCTCAGATTCCTATGAAATAATTTACACACCTTAATCATCGATTAATTTTTCCCCAAGAAGTAGCCTAATTGATTTTATCACTCTGATACAGATTATGCGCAAGCTTGCCAATTAAGGTCCGCTTGTTAACCCAAAAAGTAGAAGAAGAAGCACGTTTTATCAACTCACCTTGAGAACTTGATTATTCATTTTTCTTTCGCATTTTTTGCTTCAAAATCGTTGGAATGGTAATCCATAAGCCAGGTGATGTGATTTGGGAATGTCATCCCTTCACTCATGTCATCACCGAAAAACAACGATTAATTAGGTGCAACTACTGTTTTCAAAAGTCGTAAGTAGCTGTTTTCGTTCAATGTGAATGCATCAATCACTTTGCCTATGCATCTACTGTAGTGATATAATGTAATGTAATCAATATTTTGCAGAAATTCACTGAGAAGATGCTCAAAATGCCAATGGACACATTATTGTGGCCGCAATTGTCAGGCAAAAGATTGGAAGAATTCCCATCAAATGGAATGTAAACTTAACCTTGGGCTTATTGTGGAAACTGAATCGTGGATACTTGGTGATGATTACTTCCAGCTAGTTGCCAAATTAGCCATGATTGCAACCAAATATCCAGAAAGATTTGAAAAATCAATCAAAACTTTCAAGGGTGAGACCAATATGAATCAAATTTCGACAACAGGGGTTAATTCAAATCCAGAACTAGAGCAAATGATCAATTTGATGTCGCTATCATTTCAAATGAAGTTTGGTGGTATTAATTTTCCACTGAATGTGTCCAAAATCAAAGATTGTCTCCGTTTGGCTATGATGAAGAGGTCAATGATAACAATTACTGATATATCTCCATTTGGTATGGGAATTTATGGCGGTGTTAGTGATTTTGATTACAGTTGCTCTCCAAATTGTTGCCAAATTTTTGATGGGACTAAACTTCAAATTAAGGCTATCAAAAAGTTCAACACTGAGGAGAATCGTCCCACACTTGGTTATATTGATGGAAGATTAACAGTTGAATACGTTATGCTTCCGACCAGTGAGTGGTTTGTGAAAGAGAAATGTATCGATTGCGATTCTTACGCGTGTTTTCCTACTTGTACTAAGCAACAATTGGCTGATTGGACAAAATTTGTGCTCCAATTTCAGAAAGGTGCTGTATTGGGTAGTAAAGTCACAAGAAATCCTACTGGTGCTCTGGATGCTGGCCTCAAATTTTTGGCCCATCGAGGAGATTTTCTCCCAAATCCTCATCCATTTCGAACCGCGATCCTTTCCCATCTTTTCCAAATGGCCTCTTCGTTGAATGACGGTCGATTGAAAAGTATTGCCAAGGAACTTTACAAAAATTTCATGGTAATTTATGGCGAGGATCATACGGTTTATCGCGAATATCCACACCTAATGCTCACTTTGGCTGCTCTCAATGAGCTGCCATGATTTTTCTTTTCCATACTTTTTCTCTTCAAACGGTTGAACACAAAACAGATACTCAATACATGGCCTATTAGCCATTGAACTGACGGCACCATAAAAATTTTCCCCCGTTTAGTCAGTCCTGTTATGTGGTTTTTCCTTCTTTCTCATCTGTAAAATTCTTCTCAACTGACAGAATTACGATAATATCCAGATACATAAATAAATTCTAATCCTCTTACATGGGAAAAAAGTTACTTTTCGCAATTGCAATTGTTCCTCACAGGCTTCCCAACGATTCAACTGAATGCTTCATTTTCTCAAATTAGTCACACTCAAATATAAGTCAGATAAATCAAATGTTTCTCTCTCTTACCTAACAGTACTGCAATACACTAGACTATTAGATAAGGGGATTATCGTAAGCTTCTGGCCAACATTTACTAACCAGTAAATTTTCTCACAACTTAATTGACCAGAAGAAAAATTATGCAAATTTAAACCCCAAAATATGTCCAGGAAACGGATGAGTCAAGAATAATATCCTGCAAAATTACACCCCCAAAAGCACTATCTTTCTCTTCACTTACCTCCCCCTGAGAGAGAGAAGCCCGCCAAAACAGTTGAAGTTTCTCTCTCGCTTTTCCGTTCCTGTTGAGAGTCAATAACAGACTTGTAACATGAGTCACATGGAGAAGGCGTGCTGTGTGTGTGCATGTAAGTGAATTGTAATTGATTTTGATTTTAATCGTGATTGTAGTTGTTTGATTGTTCAATTTTTAAATATGGTGATTTACCAGCCTGGTGATGTTATCAGTGAATGTGAAGCTTTTGTCGCTGCGGTCTCTGAAAACGAGCGTACAAAAAGATGTAATTATTGCTTGAAACAATCGTAAGTTATTCGTGTGTGTGTGTGTCTGCATGTTGTAATGTGTTGAGAGAGAGATTTTTTTGCGCAATTGGTGAATGCAATCTGATTGAATGAACTTCTTTGCTTTCTACTTAATAGATCATCCCTTAAAAGATGCTCTGGCTGTCACAATTTCCAATATTGCAGTGAAAAGTGTCAAAAGAGAGATTGGAAAAATGTTCACAAAGTGGAATGTAAACTGAATCTTACGAAAATGGCACCACCTAAAAGATGGCCACTAAAATTTCATGATCTACAGTTGTGTTTACGATTGATGCTTATTGCCACCGAGTATCCAGAACGATTTGAAACACCATTTGCCACATATCATGGTGAAATGAAGCTCAGTCAATTGCAAAATCTTGGCAAAAAGAAGATCAACCGGAAGGAAGTTCTCGATGCAATTATCGGGGAATTGGAATACTATTGTGCCAATATTCCTTATAAATTTGACATGACCAAGATTCCTCTGTGTTGTCAGATAGTCATACTCAATCAATCGTGCATCAGACAATGTGGCTTGGATGGTCTCGGTGCTGGTCTATTCGTTTCGACTTGTGTGTTCGATTACAGTTGTTCTCCCAATTGTTTCCAAGTTTTCGATGGAATCAGAATGAAAGTGAGAGCAATCAAAGAGTTCAATTCACAATCTGAACCTCCTCTCTTGGCATATGTTGAACCACGATTACATCAGGTACACGTGTCTTCCTGTTGTGTACGAACCCTTATAACACCAAGATGTGCTTCCTGTGAATCTCGAGATTGTCTCTCAGATCGTTCTAGCATGTCGCTCAATGACTGGGTCAGAGCGAGTGAAAAGGTCCATAAAGCCATGTCGAGAACAAAAAATTACACTCCTGCTATTGATGCCAGTCTGCAATTCTTGTCCCATGAGTATGGTGTTTTACCTAATCCTCATCCGTTCAGAACTTTTCTATTGGTCCATGTTTATAATTGGGCCAGACTGTCCAACGATGAACGCAAGGCAGCTATTGCCCAGGATCTTTACAAGAACTTCACTCTCACTCATGGAATGAACTCATTTTTTTATGAGGAATACAAGCAGATCATTGATGAATGTGCTCTGTTCTAATTGACGATTGATGACTGCTTTTTATTAACTCTTAACTTGTGTTTAATTCCTCACTTTGATACTTATACCATAATGTCATGATACAATCTTGTCTGAATCTGAAAATAAAAAATCTTAACCTTCTCCTTTGATAAATCAATCAATCGTCTCGGTGGATGATTTTTTCTTCGATGGGTGAATCAGATTTACATTCAAAAGCATTGTCCAAAGATTCAACTGAGGTAAATATATCCGATCATAGTTATTTTAGGTTGAAAGTGTGATCCTAATCTTTCCACCTGCATCTGAGGTTTATGAGTGTTGGTTACGAAACACATCTGTTCTCTATGTCTAGCTTCTGTACTCAGTCCAGAATTTTGTGTGTGGAAACAGACAGGTAAAGTGACTGAAAACTAGGAAAATCATGGAAGAAGTTTCATCTCACCTTTTAGTGGAAATGTGAAGAGGTTTATGTTTGGTAATTTTCTTCACCTCATCATGTTTGCTCGATTTTTTACTTTCGTTTTGTGGTCATCTAGTTTTGTGGAATCTCAGCCTGAAACACCTCTTGTTAAAACTACTGAAGGGCCAATTGTTGGCTCAATCAATCGTTATGAAGATCAAAATATTTATCATTTCTATGGTATACCATATGCAGAGGCTCCAGTAGGAAGATTACGTTTTATGAAGCCATCTCCAGCTAAAGTTCGAGAAAAAGTTTACAAAGCAACCCAAATTAAGCCACAATGTATGCACTTCAATATATACTTACGATATGTACACACTCCTTTCAGTGAAGATTGCCTATATTTAAATATTTTGGTGAAAGAGAACACTTTCAACAATGCTATTCATACCAAGAGGCCTGTTATGTTCTGGATTCATGGTGGAGCATTCAATTACAATTCAGGAACAATTTTTCCATTCTTAAGTGATGCTCTAGTAGCTACTCAAGACATCATCCTTGTGACCATCAATTATCGGCTCGATTTATTCGGTTTCCTGTATCATGACAAGATTCCCGAATTCATCGGTAACCAAGGTATCTGGGATCAGAATATTGCCCTCAGATGGGTAAAAAACAATATCGCCTCATTTGGTGGGGATCCTAATAGTATCACGATTTTCGGTCAAAGTGCTGGAGGTGTTTCTGTTATCATGCATATGGCTTCTCCATATGCAACTGGCCTATTCACTCGAGCTATTGTTCAGAGTGCTGCTCCTCTCTTAATTAATGAAAAATCCAATTTAAGAGTTTCCCTGTCAACTGAAATAGTTCTTCAACGATCTGGTTGTGATAAAGTTCGGAATAAACTAGAATGTCTCCAGGCAATTCCACCGGAAAAACTACTCTTATTAGTTCCGCTCAGAGCTCTTGCATTCAGTGCAATCTATGGTGATCAATATTTGCCAACATCTCAAGATAATCTTTTGCTTAACGATTCATATGTAAATGATGTTCCTCTTCTATTCGGTCGAACTATGGGTGATTCATCTCCTCTACTTTCTGATATAGTGTATCAATTGTTCAGTACAGCAAAGCTCACTTATGAGGATGCTTTGCAAATGATTGGGCAACTTTTCAAACCGGAAGCTGTGGAACAAGTGGCTCGATGGTATGTTGGTCAACCAGGGAACAAATTATCATCACGACAGATACAGTCAAGTATAATTGCCTTGAGTGATGATCTGGTGTTTGGAGGTGAATTTGAAATTGCTCGACGTTTTACTCTTCGACAGCGAATTGGATCCACAAATGCTTATATACTTGTTCAAGATCCCAAAATAAGTCCTGAACCAGTGTGCATTCTGGACAAAGAATATGGTGTTTGTCATGAGGATGATTTGATTTTCGTTTTTGGTAGACCAGTTAGTAATCCGAAAGCTTACTCAGAAGATGATCAGAAAGTTAGTCGTCTTATGATGAAGATTTGGGCAAATTTTGCTGAAACTGGGTAAGAGATTGACTCTTCTGTACAGCCCATGATTATTATTTTGAACAATTGATTGAATCTTGTTGAAATTTGCCTCAGAAAAACATCATGGCCAAACTGGACAAGTAATGGGAAAAGTATTTCGAAGACTCCAGTGATCTACTTATCACCGAAAATTTTAGAAATCGATGAGTATCCAGCGAGGAGAGTGATTGAGCGATTTGATTTCTTTCGGAAGAATCTCATTCCAAAACTATCAATTTTTGATCAATTTCCAGTCGAAACGCAGATTGAGGTAGATAGGAATTCAACGAGAAAAAATTTTTGGGCTCAACATATAGCCCAACTCAATAATGAGCGCCTAAAATGAAAAAACGTCAAATTTTGGTAGCTTTCCAGTGTACTACAATGTAATGAGACTTGTTTCAATCGTGCTATCTGTATGCAATGACCACGAAGTACAAGATGATTGAATTTGGTATTGTATTGAGATTGATAATCAGCTCTGACCATACTCATCAACTATTCAAGATGATAATACAGGACAATGAATCATCCGAGTCTGATCAAACTAATATGATCAGTGATCATTTTGTTTGAATAAATTGAAAATTAATCAACAGCGCTGTAGAATCATCAAGGATTATGAATGAGAAGAGCAAGAATTAATAGAAAGAATCAGATTTCATCATCTCAACTAAAGTACAGATTTCATCATGAGGGCAGAAAGAGAGAAGAGAACCTCTTTCCGTGGGAAAGAGGCGATCATTTTGAAAAGCCTCTCCAGAATAGGTTGTCTGGCAAATGATCTGATGAAATTCATGCTTCAAACTTTCCAATCCTCATGCGTCTGTCTTCGAATCATGGACAATCTCAGAGAGGTGTTCATTATTAACTTCCTTAATGGCTTTCTCGGCTAGACTTGTTGTCGACCACAATTTGCTTTTCAATAGGATATTGATCAGTAAGCGATGATTTAGAGGTCCAATTTCATCTGAAAAATTCAACCGATGACTTGGCTGATTTATTATTGATTTTTCTTATACTTCCATACTATATTCAAAATTCGAATCAGAAAACTGTTACATGTCGGACAGGTAAAACTTTTGATGAGGATTTTTTTTGCTGCAGTGGTTCATATCCTCTGTCCCTCTGTCTGTCTGTCTTTCTGTATACATGTATGAAGATATTGAGGGTGTGAAGGATTTCTTCTTCATATTTACTGCTCAATGGGAATCATCTTCCAATCAGAGGGAATCGTGTATAGATATACTATCAGTGTTGAAGTGGATGGTTTTTAATTCATCAAAACATTTCTACAGAAGAATGATTAAGGAATCTTGTGGCTTGGAAGAAATATAAATATTTGTCCCGAAATTTCGTTTGGAGTGAACATCAATTTGACAAAATCTGTTCATTAATTCCAATTGAAATGGTTTGACAGAGCGAATAGAAAAACTCTTAGATCGGATCGTTTATCTTTAAAAAGTACCAAATCAGCGACAACAGTGAAATACGAGCCATTTCATCTCAAGGGACGGAAGTCTACTTCTATTCCTATAAATAACCAAGGAATAATTTGATTTCAATTAAAGATCAAGTTAGCTTTCTCCATGAGAACAATTTTATCTCTCAGTAAAAGGCTCACAAATAGCTTTCCTTCCCCTGAACGACTAGCTATAGAAGTATCACAAATTTTCTGCCATGAGTAACATCATTTGATTGCTCAACTTTGGTAGTGGCCACAAACAATTCGATGCATTTTGATATCTTCTTATTACAGTTCTTCCTCTCTATAAACTGCGAAAGAGCAACAGGTAGGGAGACAAGCTTCGAAGCTGTTGACGATTTTGGCGCGATTCAATAGCTGTACGGGAATCGTAAGATTTTTTGACGTCGTTTCAGGGACCTGAGCCCATTACACCGACCCTAATTAATTAATTAATCGATTATATTCAGAATAATAGATGGCAGTTGATGAGGATGAGGATCATAACATGTTATGATCCCCGCCACATGGGGTTTCTACAAATTTTTCTCTCTTGTCCCATCTTGTCTCATCTTATTCTATGTTTTTTGTTTCTAGTTTTTTGTCCCTACTTTGGCTATGGCCCGAAATTTGTAATGATCATGTTCATGTTCACCTTGAAGTAAGCTCAGTGTTTCATGGCTCTTATTTTTGGAAGAAACCCTTGAACTTGATTGGAAGAACAAGAGTGAATAATTTCAAGCCGTAATGGTAGATGTAAATCCTCGATACTCACCGCTAGGTCAAGGTTTCTGGTCAGCTGTGGTCTCCTTCTTGTGCTCATCATCACATTTTAGTTGGACCATAAAAACATGCTTGAGGATCCTTTTCTTGTGGAAAAACTGTCTCTGGATTCAGCATCAGATAGATGATAGATGCCAGTTTTAATAACTATTAGTGATAGAAAGTTTTACCAGTATATCTTTCCAAAAAATATCAGTGTTGTGAAAATATAAGACTAAATCACTGAATCATGAAATTTAAATCTGGTGATATTGTCGCTGAATGTGGGCCTTTTGCTCATTGTATAAAGAATGAAGTGAAAGATATCCGATGTCACTATTGTCTTGAAGACAGGTAAGTGTTTAGGTAATGATTTATTTCACCACTAATTTTAACAACAATCCAAATTTTTGTCCAAAGATCTCCATTGAAATCATGTGCCGGTTGCAAAGTTGCGCGCTATTGTGGTCGAGATTGTCAAGCTAAAGATTGGAAAGAAGTTCATCGAATGGAATGTATTATTTTAAAGAGAGATTCAATGAAGTCAACTCCTGAGCTATTCATAAGTGATCATTTACGATTATTGGTCAGAGTGATTCTTATTCTCAATAAATATCCTGAAAGAGCGTCCAAAATGATTGAAACTTTCAGCGGAAAAAAGAATTTCAATTCTCTCCAAAGCCATGTGGATGAAATATTTGGCAAGCCAAATGGAATGGCTGACAGTCATGTTGCATGGCTCGTCTTCAATTCTGGGTTTAGATTTCCAATCGAATTTTACCAAGAAATATATGGGAAAGTTGCTATCAATTCACACGGAATTATGTTTGGAAACACTCTGGTCGGCTCTGGGTTGTATATTGATACCTCATTTTTTGATCACAGTTGTTCACCTAATTGCATTCAAACTTTCGATGGAATCAAAATGCAAATAAGAGCATTGAAAGATATTGATACTGATCATGAGGTTCCTTATATTACCTATGTTGGGCCTTTGCTTTCAAAAGCCGGGAGACAGTCTCTTTTAATGAGAGATCACTATTTTCAGTGTGCCTGTTCTCGATGCTCAAATCCTGACCAGTCATCAGATATCGATCTGATTAAGATGAAAAAAGAATTTGAAAACCTTATTCAGCAGAGAAAATTTTCTAAAGCATTCGAAACTGGCCTCAAATGCTTCGAGCATGCATTACGTGTACTTCCAATCCTTTTTCCAGCTTTACTTGGTTTATTCCAGATTCTGAGAGCTTGCTTACTTGCTCTCAAATCAGATCCTAAATTTCCCAAATATTCATCTCAATTCAATCATTACTCAGCGAAAATTCTCAATGAAAACCCTTTCCTCCTAGAATATCACCGAATAAATCCTAAATCTTCAATCATACAATCTTATGGGAAAGTTGAATGAAGCTTTTGTAAATCAGATGGCTATGAAGAAAATGAATTATTCTCAATTGGTATCACTCTGAGTTGGAATTATAAATTAAAATCTCTTCATTTTTTCCATCTCTATTTTTTCCATTTTTTAAATGAAAGTTAAGATTGATAACAGTTTTCAAAATACCAACTTTTTTCATCCTACAATTTAAGAACATACTGAATTGAAAATTGATATGAAAAATAATAATAATCACTATGAATTTAAGTTGTATTCATTTAAATTGAATAATAGATCAAAAACAGAATATAAACTCGTTGATAAATTTGATAATCATCACCTATACAGTGAACTATATTGTACTTAATTGCCAGAGTGAATGTTGAAAGCCATGAGTTATGGAAAAATTTTCAATCAACTTTTTTTCAAAAAAAGGACCTCGCTTATCTTCCAATAGAGAACAAATCATAGCAAGTCGTTGATATGTGAGAGTCAGTTCTACTGAAGGTCCTGGAAATAATTTCAAATGAAGTCCCAAAAGTTTTATACCTGATTTGAGAGCTTCGTTAATATCTGTACAAGTGTAGAAATTTTCCAAATTCAATAGCAATTGAGCCATATCCTCATCCTCCTGCTCATTTGGGCTCAAGCATCGAATACATTTACACTTGAAGAAAAAGCCATCTATCAACAGCTTTTGAGTTTCTTTTCTGGAAAGATAATGACCACAGTAATTGACCACAGGAGTTTCGATCTCTGTATCAATTTCTTTTAGTGCTCTCACTTGCATCTTGAGACCATCGAAAACTTGACACGCATTTGGAATACAATTATGATCGAAAACTGAAGAAGCTATGTACAGACCAGTTCCAATTTTGGTTAATCTATCAGAAATACCATATGAATTGATAGCTATTTTCCCGTAGATTTCAAAAAAATTTCCTAAAGTAACACCAAGTGGCTGGAAAAAGAGAGACCAGGCAGCTTGTAAGACTGGACCAATATCGGAATGCTCAGATATTTCTTTACTGTGACTTAGTAGAGAATTGAAACTTCTTTTGCCATTATAAGTTTCGAACTCTTCAAATTCTTTCTCAGGACATTCTTTGAGTAACAGAATCACTCGAAGAGCTAATCGATACATATCATCCTCAAGGAAGATATCTCTAGAACGTGGTGACTGTCGAATGAATACTTCGCATTCAGCTTTATGCACCTCTTTCCAATCTTTGGTTTGACACATGAGGCCACAATAACGAGCAATCTTGCATTTTGAACACTTTTTGGGAGCTTCTTTGAGGCTAAATAATGCGAATTATTCAGATAAATTGTGAGAAGAAAAAAATCAAGACAATAATTACTTCACTTCTAAACAATAGTGACACGCTTTGATTATCCTAGAAGGTGAAACACAATGAACGAACGGATAACATTCAACGATTACATCACCCGGCTGGTATTTAACCATTTTGTTCAGGTTCGAATCAACTAGATTTCAGAGATCACGAAGATAATCCGATGGTCGATAGTTGGGTTAAATATAAAAATATGAAAATCTCTCTAAAAGTGATAATTTTCATGAGACATTCAGCAAACTTAGTCCATCTAAATATTGTCAAATTTTTGAGCAAAAAATCTTGGTAGAACTGATGACTTCACTCATAGGGATGGATGTAATAGACTTTTCTCCTACACATTTAATCTGTAAGAGAATTCACCGGAAACTGTGCTTCCATCAGGATGCGGAAGTGGAAAGTCATTAGGGAATGGGAAAGAAACTGAAACGAGTAATCAACTTTTTACTCAAAACTCGTTACTGACTTTTTTGACCAAGCCAGGGTTGATTTATTAAATCAATATGAAGTTTTTCGGGACTGATTAGTGTGGCATAAAATACACATGATTGAAAGTTGAATCACACTGAATCCTAGCGAGAAGTGAATAATCTTCATTTTCAGTATATTGATAATGTTTTCCAGTTACGATATCACTGAAAACAAGTGGGAGTTAATCGAATCATAGGACTAAATTACATCTGGAAATTGGCACTCAACTGGCCTGAGCGAGACAAACTCATAGATATTGAGTTTTTTCTCAAACCAATTTCAGCAGAACAGAAAAATTTCTAGATGTTACATTGTAATGATTCCTTCTAATGTATGATGACCTGATGGAGCAAACAACTGCATGGGAAAATTGATCAATACATAATTACAATGGATTAATGATCGAGCTTCATCGATTCAGTGAGTTGATCTTGATAAACAATCTTATGGGCATTCCATTATGATTGTTTTACGCTTGATTACAATAACTGTGTTTTATTGCCACCTCAGATATCTCCATGCTATTAGATTTGGGAAAGTTATCATTATGAAGTAAAACAATGAAAAAACGTTTCTCTCTCTCTTCCCAGAGATGCCGAATCAAAACTTGCTGATCGATTGCAAACTGTTTTGGTTTTACTCACTTTCCTGCATGAGGATATCCGCTGTCATTTTTGTTTGGAATGTTAGATAAGATTTCGTTCTTTATATTGTTTCACTCCTCCAGTCGGCTCATCAGTTCTAGACCTCTGGAAAAGTTCTCAAGATATCTTTCTGGTAGGCTCTTGAAAATAATCGATTGAATGTGCTCATCCTTCTCTCACAGCTGATAAGAAATGTCTATCACTCAATGAGAAGTCGGTCTTCGAGGAAAATACGATACACCCTCCATATGGTGTTACAAAAATATAAGAATGAGGTAGCAGTTTCAAAGTGGGCTTCTCATTGATATTTTCACTATTTAACATCCGTTACCTTGATTGGCTCTCATTTTTGAAAACCTCTTATCAACACCAACAGTATCAGAAAGGAGTGATAACGTAATTTGGAAAACAAATGAATATTCGAAGCAAAAATTGGAAGATATATTAGCGTCAAGACGCGAGTGATTTATCTTCTCCTCTTCATCTTATCGGAGTGTCTTCAATTTGAAAAAATTGGAGCTTATTAGAAACAGTCAGAAGAACAATTTCGTTTCTTCAGCAGAGAAAGCTATGAGTTATGGAGAAATGGAAAAATTTTTTTATTAATTTTGCTTAAAACGTAAAACGACTATCTTTGGATGCTTATTTTTTTTGGCTCTCCATAAAGATCTTGAAGTTTTTAAACAAAAGTTTTTGAAAGGTTCTGGATTTCTTCTAGTTTGACTTCCCAGTGGGAAGTAACGAATTGAAGCGATCTGATAATAAGATCATGCAAGAGCATTTGAACGTCCAGGTAATTAGTCTAGCAAAATTTTCATCAACTTGACTGCCTCGAGAGGATCTTTTGATGGGAAGAAATTCAATTTAAGCTAATCCCTTTCATATTGATCATCCGAAGCCATACATCGTTGGCATTTACACCTGAAGAAATAACCATCCTCGAGAAATCTCTGTCTCTCTTCTCTAGGTTTCTTAGGATCAGTATAATTGATGACAGGGGCCTCAATATTTGTGTCGAAACTCGTGATTGCCCTAATCTGCATTTTGAGTCCATCAAAGAACGGCATAGCATTTGGCTTACAACTATGATCGAAAACTGAAGAAGCAATATAAAGTGCGCTCACAATTATCACATTCTTTTCTCTAATAGTGAATGAATTAATCCTTATTTTCCCATAGATCTCAAAGAAAGTAATAAAATCAACATCTTTATATTTGGGGAAATGTTGAAGGAGATCAGACCAGGCTGCAACTAAGTTGGTGACTCTCCAAGGACTCTCAGCATGCTTCTTAGAGTGACTCATGAGAGAATCAAAACTTCTCTTGCCACCATAAGTTTGGACTTCTTCGAATGCTTTTTCAGGATGTTTTTTGAGCAGGTCGATCACACGAATAATCAATTTGAATTCATCATTATGGGATATTCCCAACGATGTATTGGCAAGAATTTTACATTCACTCTTGTGCGCCGTTTTCCAATCTTTAGCCTGACATGGAGAGTTACAGTACCGAGCAACTTTGCATTTGGAACATTTTCGAAGGGATGAACTGAAAACGTGGTGCAAAAGTATAAGAATACATTAATATGCATAAAGAGGCAGCAAAAACAGAAAAGAGTAGAATTACCTAGCTTTACAGCAAAAATAGCATCTTTTTTCCAGCTCACTTGAGTCTAGACAATACACGAATGGATAACATTCAATGATCACATCACCTGGCTTATATTTCACCATTTCTTTACTGGATTGCAATTTTTTCCATAAAAAAAGATTCTCAATCAAACACTGATCTAGCCAAAACTGAGAAAATTCTCATACATACGGATAGACTTCACTATACAAAAAATAATGGTAAATTTTCAATTTAAAAGTTAAACATTTCCCAGAGCAAAATCTATGTCCCCAAGCAACGTTAACAGATCTCATGCACAGAGCGCATTTTTCAATGCACTCTGGAAGCCGCATACGAACTCTTGATTACTGGTCATATTTTACCAAAACAAAGGGATCCACTCGGAAATTCATTTATTCACAGAGGGGAATACTCTATTAGTAGTGTCATTTTATTGTATTTTTGGTATTTTGGTGTACTTTAGTTTTTGACTAAAGCTGCCTTGATAAGATCTCCGTGATACTCAGGAGAAAAGATCTGTGTCTCCAGCTGGATGCTTTGATGAGGCATCTTAAGAGTGAAAGTAGTTGAAATCGATCTTTCAATTTGTCCTGATATCCTCGAGTTCTCATCTAAATTCTGTTATCATTCGTTTTCTCAGGAGATCATGAAGATTTTCATCACTCTGAGAGCGCGATTTCGAAAATCTCAAATCAAGATCCAGTTCTACTTTTACTAGATGTCATGTTTCCACTATTTTGATAGTTTCAATAGGTTTGGAATATTTTGGTGTCTTTTCCAGTATCATTTTTATGCATTTAGAAAAGTTTCCAAGCTATTCTTTCAGTCTTTCATCGGAGACTAATCGATTGAATGCGTTTTCACTCTCTTCTTGATATTCATTAAGAATGTTTATTGCTGAGAGAGGGGCCAGTCTTCTGGGGAATGATCTTCATAAAAAAAGTGATTCAACAATATGCACCCTCGAAATGACCATCTCATTGAGCTACTTATGTCTATCATCACATTAGTCCCATGATTTATTCTCATTTTTGAATACATATTTGATACAATAGTGGTAAAACAGAAGATACTGTAAATGAATATCTGTAGCAAAATCAAAGAAAAAGGTGACCTTAATGAATGCCGTTCTTCTTTTATTGAAATTTCAGAATGCGTGAAACTTTTTTCAGTATCAAGAAAACCCTCTCGGGAAAGAAAAAAACCATGATCGGTGCACAGAGGTCTCACTTATGAGGATGCTCTGCAAATGATTGGGCAACTTTTTAAACGGGAAGCTGTGCAACAAGTGGCTCGATGGTATGTTGGTCAATCAGGGAATAAATTATCATCACGACAGATACAGTCAAGTATAATTGCCTTGAGTGATGATCTGGTGTTTGGAGGTGAATTTGAAATTGCTCGATGTTTTACTCTTCGGCAGAGAATTGGATCCACAAATGCTTACACTGTGTATATACTTGTTCAAGATCCGAAAATAAGTCCTGAACCAGTGTGCATTCTGGACAAAGAATATGGTGTTTGTCATGAGGATGATTTGATTTTCGTTTTCGGTAGACCAGTTAGTAATCCAAAAGCCTACTCAGAAGATGATCAGAAAGTTAGTCGTCTTATGAAGGATATTTGGACAAATTTCGCTGAAACTGAGTAAGAGGTTGACTCTTCTGTACAGCCTATAATCATTATTACAGCCCATATTCTGAACGATTAATTGAATATTCATGTTCATCTATTTTCCTAGAAATGACAAATCAAAACTTGCTGATTAATTGCGAACTTTTCTGGTTTCATCCACTCTTCTGTATGACGATAACCGTTATCATTTTTGTTTGAAAGGTTGATAAGATTTCGTTATCGATATGAAGTTTAACTATTCCAGTATCAGCCCATCATTTTTGCACCTCTGAAAAGTTGCCAAGTTATCTTTCCGGTCTGCTGTTGGAAACTTATCGATTAGAAACAGTGGAAATAGATTAAATGAAACAGTGGCTCTGGTCAAACTACCTGGTATATTCGTAGAAACTTCAGCTCAGCCCAGTAACAACAGTTTCGAAAAGCACCAATAGATTAATTCAGAAACCAAATGAATTATTGTAGAGCCCGGAGAAAAAAATGTAACCAAGAGAAAATATTAGATTTATGATTCGAGATATTCATCCCCTCTTCTTTATCTCATCAGAGCGTTTTCAATTTAAAAATTCAAAAATATTGGAATTCAAGAGGAAAAACAACTCCAGAGCAGAAAATGTTCAATCCCAAGAAGAATTTTTACCAATTCTAATTTCCCAATTCTCTTCGGAAAATAGCAGACGTTCATCTTTGGAAAAGTCATACAGTTGTGAATGTGTGAATTGAAGTAATTGAGGTGATGTAATAAGCTTAGAGTTAGAGTGTCTGAGGGTAATTGGTAAGTAATTGTTTCAGGATGAGTTCCATAAACTTGAAAATTGTTTCGAGAGTTTCTTGAGAGTTCTATTGTAGGAAAAATTATTGTATAATATCGTATATTATTATATTAATTTAAATTCTTTCTTAAATCTCGAGAATTCGTCAAAAAAATCTTTATCCTCTTGCTCATTTGGATTCAGGCATCTTTGGCATTTACACTTGAAGAAATGTCCATCTTCGAGAGTTTCCTGTCTTTCCTCTCTAGGAAGAGTAAAATCAACGTAACTGATGACTGGAGCCTCGATTTCCGTGTCAAAACTTGTGATGGCTCTAACTTGCATTTTGAGTCCATCATAAGAACGAATAGCATTTGGTTTACAACTATGATCGAAAACTGAAGAGGCAATATAAAGTCCTCTCCCAAAATCCCTTCCAAATTTATCTCTGATGGCGAATGAGTTGGTTCTTATTTTCCCATATATATCGAAGAAAGTATCGAAATCAACTTTTGAGTGCTTGGGAGAATGTTCAACGAGATTTGACCAAGCGTTTCGTAAAAAAAGGACCCTAAAAGAACCCTGAGAATTTTTCTCACGATGACTTATAAGAGAATCGAAACTTCTCTTGCCGTTATAAGTTTGGACTTCTTCGAATGCTTTTTCAGGATGTTTCTCAAGCAAGTCAATCACTCGAACAACTAATCTCAAACCTTCGGGTTGAAAATGTCGAAGCAAAAATGTGTTGGAGAGAATTTTACATTCACTCTTGTGCGACATTTTCCAATCTTTAGCTTGACATGAAGAGTCACAGTACCAAGCAAATTTGCATCGGGAACATCTTTGAAGCGATGAGCTGAAATATACAAGTTGGAAGAATATACATGAATATACAAACGTATATGTAAACAGGCAGCAAAAATAGGAACGAGTAGAATTACCTAGCTTCACAGCAAAAATAGCATCTTTTTTCAATCTCAGTATGGTATAAACAGTAAACAAATGGATAACATTCAACGATCAGATTGCCGCGCTCATATTTCACCATCGTCTCATGAGACCTTAATTCCTTCTTTAGAAAGAAGTTCGATTCGGATAATGGTCCAACTAAAACTGAATACAAATCTATGAATCTACTAGATTTTGTTACATTTCACCAAAACTGGGAGGATTCTTATCTCAACAAAAACGAATGAACTTCATCGTACAAAAAGTGATAGTAAATTACTCGGAACGAAGTTCATGTCTCTTTGGCAACGCCAACAACTTCTGTTAATCGTGATTAATCCCATTCACATGGCGCATTCTTCAATATACTCTGGGAAACCACACTCAAGCAATTGATCATACTGATCATATTTAATAGCAATGAAAGAATCAATTTGGGAATTCATTTGTGCATAGGTAAATGATGCTTAATGGGAAGTAGTCCTATTCTATTGCATATGGGGCACTATATTCCGTCAGCAAAGCTGTTTTGATGGGATTTTCGTAACACTCAGAAGAGAATATTTCAGTCCTCAACCTATTAGATGCATTGATAAAGCACCTCAATTAGTCGCTATTAACCTTTCGATTCATTACCAACTTGGTCCTCATTTGAATTATGTTTTCGTTGATTATCTCGTGAGATTTTGAAAATTCTCATCCCTTTAAGAGCGTCAATTCAAGAGCCTCAGATCGAGATTCAACCCAGCTCGATGTCCACCGGAACGAGGAGGAGTTTTCGCTGTCTTGATAGTTCCAATGGATTCGGAAGATTTGGGTGTCTTTCCCAGTATCAGTTCATCATTTTATACCTCTGGAAACGATTCAAAGACCTACTCCCAGTCTGTTGTTAGAAACTAATCAATTAAATGCGTTTTACCTCTCGATGCTCATAAGGGAATGTTCATTGCTCAAAAAAGTGCCAGTCTCCTGAGATATAGTTTTCATGAAAACAGTGATTAGAAAATAGGCGATTTGGTAACAAGCATCTCTTTCAACTACCCACTCATATCTATTATCTCATTGGTGTCATGATTTATTCCCATTTTTGAATATATAATTGATACAGTAGTAGTAAAATACTGTAAATAAGTGTCTGTAGCAAAATTAGGAAAAATGTAAGCTCAATAAATGCTGTTACCTCCTTTTCATGATCTCATCAAGACCTTTTTGGAACTCGACATATACATTCTGCACGCTGAAAAGTGTGTGAGACATTTTTTCAACTCCCAATTTTAAGTTCTAATTTCCAAGTAATTTTAAGTTTAAGATTTTCTCCGAAAAATCTTCAGGAAGTTAATTTTGGAGAATTGAAGTCTCAAAGAAAATCAAGAGAGAGTTCATAATATTTCTCTTTTAGAAGAGAATGTTGAAGACCATGAGTTATGAGCAAGTTTTCCAAAAATTTTTCTTGATAGAACAGAAAACGTTCGTCCTCGAGTAGGTTATAAATTGAAGCGATCTGATAATAAGCCAATGTTTGGATGACGGAAGGCTCTGGAAATCCAGTTTTAACTGAGGCATATCTTTATCTCTTTGCTCATCTTGTGTAATGCATCGTAAGCACTTACACTTGAAATATTTATCATCAAGAATTTCCTGCCTTTGTTCTCTTGTCAAGATTTGATCACAGTAACTGATCACAGGAGCCTCTGTTTCGGTATCAAATGATTTTATGGCCCTAACTTGCATTTTTAGCCCATCAAGCATTCGGTGCACAACTGTGGTCAAAAACTGAGGAGGCAACATAAAGACCGCTCCCAATGTCAGTTAACTTGTCATAAATACTGAAACAGCTAATCGCTACCTTCCCATAGATATCGAGGAAAGTTTCCATATCGAGTCCAAGCTGTTTGAAGAAAAGGAGCCAAGTTGTTCGTAAGAAAGGGCCTTTCAAAGGATGCTCAGCTAACTCTTTACTGTGACTGAGCAGAGAATTGAAACTTCTTCTACCATTATAAGTCTGAACCTCTTCGAATGCCTTTTCGGGATGCTTCTTGAGCAGCAAAATTAATCGGAGAACCAATTTAAATATATCGTGTTCGATTAAACCACGAGACGATGGTTCTGCTAGAATTTTACATTCCGCCTTGTGTATTATTTTCCAATCGCGAGCTTGACATGAGGAGTCACAATTACGAGCAAATTTGCATTTGGAACATTTTCGAAGTGATGAGCTGAAAAAAACAAGAGAAGTTTGTGGATTAATCAGCAACAGAAATAGCTAGAAATGAATGAGGTGAATTACCTAGCTTTAAAGCAGAAATAGCATCTCGTGTCTACTTTATATGACCTTAAACAGTACATCAATGGATAACATTCAACAATCACATCACCGGGCTTATACTTCACCATTATGCCTTTTAGAGGCTATTCCTTCAATGGTATGATAGTCAATCAAACAGTGATCTATTCATCAATAAGATGAATCTGAGCGAGAAAATTTCTTCTGTGAATGGCGATTAAGATAGATTATTTCATTAGAACATTAAACCATTTACAGAAATAGCAGTAAAAAATCAAAAAATTGTAACGAGTAATTCGTTTGGAGGAGTGTCTCTTATCTTATATTGAAGAGAAGTTTCGAGCCTGCGAGGTAAAGGTGCGCAGGCCTAAGCGAAACTGGCCGAAAATTACGAATATTAAGGGATTAATATACGATTTCAGCCATCGGCATTTCAGGATGGAAAACGCAGCCTTAATCTAAACTTATCTGATACATCAGACCAAATAATTGATTCAATAATTTTAGGCCTCAAAACGAAAGCGAACCAGCCAGCAACTGTTAGTGCAATCAATTATCAAAAATATCAACTTTTGTTGATAAAAAGGCGCCTGTCACTCTCATGGCGCGTTCTTCAAGGTGTTTTTGAGGCCAAACTATCGAGATGCTCGATCGAAATATAAATATAAATTCTTGTTCAACTTAAATTTATGACCAAATAATGATCACAAGTTTAACCTCTTTAAAATGATTTTTTTATTGTGTTCGGTTAGTTATATGTTCTTACAAGAGAATTCGAAATGATCCGTTTGAAAAGAGCCCCAACTGGGATAAAGCTTCCCTGTAGTCGATAAGCAGTTTGAGTTCATTTACTTCTAAATCAGAAATATTGCCAATCAATGTCTCTAACTTTCTAATGAAGATGTGATAGTTACAGCGAATATCATTTGGGTTCTGTTATCTGTGATTTTTTAGTGAGATCTTGAAGATTCTCATCACTCTGAGAGCGTGATTTCAAAAGTCTCAGATCAAGATTCAATCCAGTTCGATGTTTACCAGAACGGCGACGAGCTTTCGCTGTTTTGGTGGTCTTGCTAGGTTCAGCAGCTTTGGGTGTCTTAGCAGCCTTTGGAGGTTCCACAGGTTTAGTAATACTGGGAGTCTTAGGAGTTTCTGTTTTTTCCGGAGATTTTGGAGTTTCAGAAGATTTTTTCAGTGCTGCTTCTTTGGAATCTATCTTCTTGTCCAACGATACCGATTCCTCAACAGCCTCCTTTTTCTTGGATTTCTTTTTGTACATGCCTACCCCGGTACAAATCAAAATGATAGCGATAATAATTAGCAATAGAATCAGAATCCACATAAAATTAGATGGACCAGCAATGGGAGGGTGAACATTTTCTCACGTCAATTGCTGAAGAATTCATCGGCACTTTAGTCAAATTGAATTTGTGGAAAAAATAATAGAAATTATCCTCCTCATTCTCAAGAACCGTTTCAGTATAAGCCTTGGAGGCATCATCAGTCACTAGATAAGAGATTGGGGTGAGGAACTCGAATAGGTATCATTTTGTTTTGTTTAAAGAGAGATCAAGATAGACAAATTGCATTACTTTTTGAATCAATTTTTGAGATTTGTCAAGTTTACACAAGTTATTGTTATGATTGGTAAGCATAAAGTAGACTCGCTTCTTGACAAAAAAAATGATTAGAAAAACTTTTCATGGTGAACAATCGATACAATGTGTATTTTTTTCAATCTTTGATCGACCTTCTTCGACCTTCTATTTTAAACTATTGCCTTTCCATGCCGAAATATTCATTCTGAGATTTTCTATCTCATAGTTCATTTGCATTTTGTTTCATTAGACTTAATGATCCAGATGATGATTTTGATCGTTTCTTTGACTGAAAGCATGTAGGAATCTTCGGATCTCATTTGACCAAAATAGCATAGTAATTTTCCTTGTCCTTGGAAGTTTCTCGAATTTTTTTGTACCCATTTTGCACCGAAAGAATGCTTCCAAATTTCATTTGAAAAATTATTCATTCTGAATCTTCACTAATGATTTTTATGAAGTGAAAAACAAGATTGCTTGTCAATCACAAACTTGTCGGGAAGAGTTTGAACTAACAATTCAATGATCAACATTAAACATCATAAGTATGAAGAATAATTCAATAAATCTCAGATTCCTATTGAATAATTTACACACATTAATCATCGATTAATTTTTCTCCAAAAAAAAGCCTATTCTTTGATTTTTTTTCATTTTCAGATTATGCGCAAGCTCACCAATTACGAACCGCTTGTAAACATAAAAAGTAGAAGACTTTAGTCAAGTCATTTCACTTTGTGTTGTTAACTAGAAGCGAAGCTCGTTTTATCGACTCACCTTCAGAACTTGATTA
This sequence comes from Brevipalpus yothersi, assembly GCA_003956705.1. Lineage (NCBI taxonomy): Eukaryota > Metazoa > Arthropoda > Arachnida > Trombidiformes > Tenuipalpidae > Brevipalpus > Brevipalpus yothersi. The sequence continues at coordinate 46,776 of QZCP01000170.1, forward strand.
TTCATTTTTCTTTAATTTTTTTACTTCAAAATCATTGAAATGGTAATCTACGAGCCAGGGGATTTAATTTGGGAGTGTGATCCCTTCACCCATGTCATCGACGAAAAACAACGATTAATTAGGTGCAACTACTGTTTCCAAAAGTCGTAAGTAACTGATTTCGTTCAATATTCATTCATAAATCGCTTTGCCAATGCACCTTTTCTAGTTATATATTTTATATGTAATGTAATCAACATTTTGCAGAGAATCACTGAAGAAATGTTCAAAATGTTGGACACTTTATTGTGGCCGCGATTGTCAGGCGAAAGATTGGAAAAATGGTCATCAAATGGAATGTAAACTTGGCCCTGTTGCCAAAACTGAACCATCGGTACTTCGTGATAATTTCCAGCTGATTGCCAAATTAGCCATGATTGCAACCAAATATCCAGAAAGATTTGAAGAACCAATCAAAACTTTCAAGGGTGAGACCAATATGAATCAAGTTTCGACAACAGTCTTCAAATCACATCCACAAATAGAGGAAATGATACATTCGATGTCGCTATCATTTCAAATGAAGTTTGGTGCTATTGATTTTCCACTTAATGTGTCCAAAATCAAAGATTGTGTCCGTTTGGGTATGTTGAAGAGGACAATGATAACGAATCTTGATATATCTCCAATCGGTATGGGAATTTATGGTGGTGTAAGTGATTTTGATTACAGTTGCTCTCCAAATTGTTGCCAAATTTTTGATGGGACTAAACTTCAAATTAAGGCCATCAAAAAGTTTAACACTGAGGGAAATCGTCCGACACTTGGATATATCGATTGCAAATTAAATCTTAGATGCGTATTGCCTCCATCTCTACCGGCCAGACAATGGTATGAGAGAGATTGTATCAAATGCCATTCCGACACATGTTTCCCCACGTGTACTGAGCAACAATTGGCTGATTGGATTGAATTTGTGCTCGCATTTGGGAAAAATACTGATGTTTTGGGCTATACAAGATGTAACAATTGCAAATGCACAATAAATCCTACTGGTGCTCTGGATGCTGGTCTCAAATTTTTGGCCCATCAAGGAGATTTTCTCCCAAATCCTCATCCATTGCGAGCCGCGGTCCTTTCCAATCTTTTCCATATAGCCTCTTCGTTGGGTGACGATCGATTGAAAAGTATTGCAAAAGAACTTACCAAAAATTTCATGGTAATTTATGGCAAAGAACATACCGTGTATAAAGAATATCCACACATAATGCTCACTTTGGCTGCTCTCAATGAGCTGCCTTGATTTTTTTTCCATACTTTTTTCTCTTCAAACGGTTGAACACAAAACGGATACTCAATACAAGGCCTATTGGCCATTTGGCTGATGGTACCATAAAAATTTTCCCCGTTTAATCAGTCCTGTTATCTGGTTTTACCCTCTCTCGAATCTGTAAAATTATTCTCAACTGACAGAATTACGATAATATCCAGATACCTAAATAAATTCTAATCCTCTTACAAGGGAAAAAAGTTACTTTTCGCAATTGCAATTGTTCCTCACTGGCTTCCCAACGATTCAACTGAACGCTTCATTTTTTCAAATTAGTCACACTCAAATATAAGTCGGATAAATCAAATGCCTCTCTCTCTCTTTCTCTCTTCTTACTTAATGGTATTGCTATACACTAGACCATGAGATAAGGAGATTATCGTAAGCTTGTGGCAAGAATTTGTTGGTTATTTTCCTAGGATTTAATTGACCATGAGAAAATTATGCAAATTTAAACCCCAAAATATGTTTAGGGAACGGATGAGTCAAGAATAATATCCTGTAAAATTATACCCCCAAAAGTACCATCTTTCTCTTCACTTGCCTCCCCCTGAGAGAGAAGCCCGCCAAAACAGTTGAAGTTTCTCTCTCGCTTTTCCGTTCCTGTTCACGAATCTTAACGATTGAATCTTGTTGAAATTATCTTCAGGAAATATCATGGCCTAACTGGACAAGTAATGGGAAAAGTATCTTGAAGAGTCCAGTGATACACTTATCACCGAAAATTTTGGAAATCGATGAGTATCCAACTAGGAGAGCGATTTCTTTCGAAAAAATCTCATTTCAAAACTATCAATTTTTGATCAATTTCAAATCGAAACGCAGATTGACGTGGATAAGAATTCAACGAGAAAAAATTTTTGGGCTCAACATATAGCTCAGCTTAATAATGAGCGCCTAAAATGAGAAAGCATATCAAAGTTAGGTAGTTTTCCAGTGTATTACATTGTAATGAATACGAAGTTCAAGATGAGCAAATTTGATATTGTATTGAAATTTATTATCAGTTCTGACCATACTCATCAACTACTCAAGATGATAATACAGGACATTTAATCAGCCGAGTCTGATCCAGCAAATTTGATCTGTAATCATTTTGTGTGAATGAATTGAGAATTAATCAACAGCTGTAGAAGCTGTAGAATCATCGAGGATCATTAATGAGAAGGGCAAGAATTAGGAAAAAGAATCAGATTTCATCATCTCAACTAAAGTACAGATTTCATCATGAGGGGAAGAAAGAGAGAAGAGAACCTCTTTTCGTGGGAAAGAAGCAATCATTTTGAAAAGCCTCTCTAGAGTAGGTTGTCAGAAAAATGATCTGATGAAATTCATGCTTCAAACTTTCTAATCCTCAAGTGTTTTTCTGTGGATCATGTAGAACCTCAGAGAGATGTTCATTATCAACTTCCTTGATGGCTTTCTCGGCTAGACTTGTTGTCGATCGCAATTTGCTTTACAATGTGATATTGATCAGTGAGCGATGATTTAGAGGTCCAATTTCTTCTGAAAAATTGAACGCCTGATTTGTTGTTGGTTTCTCTCACACGTCCATATTCAAAATCCGAATCAGAAAACTGTTACATATCATGCCGGACAGGTAGAACATTAGATGAGGATCTTTTTTTGCTGCTGTGATTCATATCATCTGTCTGTTTATCTAGATATTGAGAGTGTGAAGGATTTCTTCTTATTTATTGTTCAATTTGAATCATCCACCAATCAGAAAGAATCGTGTATAGTAGCAATGTTGAAGTGAATCTTGTAGCTGGGAATAAATATAATTATTCGTCTTAAAATTTTCTTTTGGAATGAAAAGAGATCAATTTGACGAAATTCGTTCATTAATCCCAATTGAAATGGTTTGACAGAGCGAATAGAGAAATTCTTAGATTGGATCATCTATCTTTAAAAAGTACCAAATCAGCGGCAACAGTGGAATACGAGCCATTTCATCTCAAGCGACCAAAGTCTACTATTCCTATAAATAACCAAGAAATAATTTGATTCTAATTAAAGGTCAAGTTAGCTCCTTACATGAGAACAATTTTATCTTTCAGTAAAAGGCTCAAAAATAGCTTTCCTCCCCCTGAACGATTAGCTATAGAAGAATCATAAATTTTCTGCAACGAGTAACATTATTTGATTGCTCAACTTTGGTAGTGGCCACAAACATTCCGATGCATTTTGATATTTTTCATTGCAGTTCTTCCTCTCTATAAACTACGAAAGAACAACAGGTAGGGAGACACACCAGTATCCGAGGCTGTTGAAGATTTTGGCGCGATTCAATAGCTGGGCGAGAATTGTGAGAATTTTTACGTCGTTCCAGAGACCTGAGCCCATTACACCGTTCCTAATTGATTAATTAATCGATTATATTCATATTAATAGATGATGAGGATGAATTTTTTGCAGGATCATAACATGTTATGATAATCTATCGCCTAATCTTTCTAATTTTTTTCCCCTTCTTCGGCTATAGTCTGAATTCTGTACTGACTATGTTCATGTTCATCTTGAAGTAAACTCAGTGTTTCATGGCTCTTATATTTGGAAGAAACCCTGAACTTGATGATTGAAAGAACAAGAGTGAACAATTTCAAGCCATAATGGTAGATATAAATCCTCGATACTCACCGCTACGTCAAGTTTTTCCATCGCAAGGTTTCTGATCAGCTGTGGTCTCCTTCTTTTGCTCATCATCAAATTTTAGTTGAACAATAAAGTGTGTTTTGAGGATCCTTTTCTTGTGGAAAACCTGTTGAGTAGTCATTTGATCCAGCATTAGATAGGTGACAAAGGCCAGGTTTATTTGCCATTGGTGATAGGAAATTCTACCAGTAATTCTTCCAAAAAATATCTGTATTGAATTAATTGTGAAATTATTGGTCTAAATTTGTCTCTTTTTTTCCATTTTTAAAATTAAATTTGAGATTGATAACATTTTATTAAAATAACAACTTTTTTTTGTCCTACAGTTTAAAAACATACTGGATTGAAAATTGATAAGAAAAATAACAATAATCACTATGAACTTAAATTAGATAATTAATTTCGATTGATTTGTTGTGGGTTTAGGGGATGAAATAAACCACAACGCACGGCAATACCCAATCACGACAATATCACGGATATTTTCACTTCTTGGTTCCCGGAACCAAGAAACAAACTTCACAAGCTATTGAGCTCAAAAGGAAATATTTAATAGGAAAGATTGAGTATTGTAAGTAAATGAATTGAACATAATATGAGAAGGTTAATCTGGAATGTAGACGTCAGATATACTAAACACACATCTCAATATCAACTTGATAGCTTCGACACAAGTATACGAGTCTCAACAAGTGTTAAAAAAGTGATTAGAAAAAGCTAATGAAAACAAATATATAAGCTTAATCGCGCAAATCTCTTTGCATCCCAGCCCGGCTGGCGGTTAGTTTGACTCGATGGTCATATTGACTCCTAACAGATTAATAGGACAAAAATAGAAAATAGATTCGTAAATTAATTTGATATTCATCGTCTATACAGTGAACTACACTGTACCTAATTGCCAAAGTGAATGTTGAAAGCCATGAGTTACGGAGAAGTTTCAACTAACTTTTTTTCAAAAAAAGGACCTTGCTTATCTTTCAATAAAGTACAAATCATAGCAAGTCCCTGATATGTGAGAGTCAGTTCTACTGAAGGCCCTGGAAATAATTTCAAATGAAGTCCCAGAAGTTTGATACCTGATTTGAGAGCTTCGTTAATATCTGTACAAGTGTAGAAATTTTCCAAATTCAAGAGCAATTGAGCCACATCCTCATCCTCCTGCTCATTTGGGCTCAAGCATCGAAAACATTTACACTTGAAGAAAAAACCATCTATCAACAGCTTTTGAGTTTCTTTTCTGGAAAGATGATGGCCTTAGTAATTGACCACAGGAGTTTCGATCTCTGTATCAATCTCTTCAAGTGCTCTTACTTGCATCTCAAGACCATCAAAAACCTGACACGCATTTGGAATAAAATTATGGCCAAAAACTGAAGAAGCTATGTTCAAACCAGATACAACTTTGGTTAATCTATCAGAAATACCGTTTGAGTTGATAGCTATTTTTCCGTAGATCCCAAGGAAAGTTTCACACGTGTTGTGTCCCAATCGTAATTGTTGATCATTCAATCAAGTATTTTGAGAAAACATTTCAACAAAAAAAGTCTTAGTTGATTGTTAAAGAATATACAGGGTATCCAAGAGTAATATAGCGCATTTCAAACTTTAATAACTTTTGAACGGGTTGAGATATCCTGGAAATTTTTTCTGTTCCTTGAAGAAAAAATGTGTATATAAGGTGAAGAAAGAAGAGAGAATATATTTATTAAGTTTTTGATGATTGGACAGTTCATAATAGTAAATTAATACTCTCAATATTTCATCTAGTTGTGTTTCCTTCCATTTTCTGAAAATTCTAATGTAGAACATGACAAGAATGGCGCAGTCGACAGGATATTTGGTTATTATTCTAAGCTCGTTGTTTTATTGAAGACAATGAGCAAATTTTTCTGTTTCCGAAGACCTTTCAGGTCATTGTTGGTTGGTGGTTGAATCAGATCTAATTTTCAGATTCCAAGATCCTCCCCAATTTCATATTATCAAGATGGAAAAACTAAGATTCTATTTCATCAAATCAGCTGGAGAGATATTTCTTGAGAGATATCAAGAGCATGGAGAGCAAGAGTGGATATTACTTGATCCCGAGTTTAAAGAGAAATTTCAAAGCATTCGATCATAGCTTCTAAGCCAGCAGTTTTGCGAGCTATTAAAGAGATGAATCACTAACGTACTCTGTCTTTAATGCTATCAGAAGTGGAGGCTACCAATTACATCAATTTGACATTTGGATCAACAAGTGAATCTGAGCTCGATATCGCTGAGCGAGAGAGGAAGTCCATCATCCCGGATCAAGGAAAATCGATCCAGCAGAAACCTCAAGCATATGGATAGATCTGATGAAGAAGCAGCATGAGAAATTTTTATCCACACTGGATATGCTCAGAAAGAAAAGAAATCATCCGATGGAGATCAATAAATTCAATGGAAGGTCTGAAGAGGCAAAAATATTGATGTTCACTTATGAGGAGCTCTGTGATTGTAGCGGTATTAATAATGATCGTGAGAAAATAAATGGAATGAAGAAGAATCTGGATGGAATCGCTTTGAAATGGTTCAATCCTCTGAAAAGCGATGAGAGTGAACTAGAGTGGTCCATTTGGAGGAAATCATTCCTCAGTTCTTTCGGACAAAATCGAGTAACCGCTTCTCAGTCTGCTGATCAGTGGGAATATCAAAGCAGATCACTGATGGATTACTATTATGAGAAGCAAAGGCTGATACAGATAGGATATCCCAACTTGGATGCATATAATTTTGTAACCAAAGTTATCGTAGGTTCACCTGAGGATATGCTAATACAAGTTCTCTCAAAGCAACCGAAAACGAAAAATGATTCACGATTGACTCTTGACCAGCTTAAGCCTCCGAAATCTTCACTCAATCCGAGTTTCGACAAGAAGAATCAGAACCAGATTCCGAGTGAATTCCTTAAGCCCAGAGGAAGTTTAATATCTAAGAGCATTGAGAACGGTTTTATTGATTCACAATGTGAAGTTTGGTTGAATGAGCGGAAACTATCTGGTTTATTGGATTCCGGAGCTGATAATAGTTTAATTAGGACTGGTATTGCTAAATCGAATGATTTGCTCAAGGAAAAGAGAAGTATCATGCTCCATTCATACGAGGGTGATATTGATGAATTCCAAGAGTTCATGAAATTACCTATTACTCTGAACGGATATACTCGAGTTATTCCATGTTTCCATGTTGAAGGATTACCATATGAAATCTTGATAGGGAAAAGAGACATGAAAAGTTTTGGCCTAGGTCTCAAGGAAGATATTCCAATCCTAGGAAAAGGAAAGACAAGAGGCCTTGGAGAAGATGCTGATCTATCTGAAAGCTTATCAGTCGGAAGTATAGAACAAATTAAGCAGAAGTTCCCTCTTGTGTGTGGAGAGATAGACAAGATTCCTCTCTACAATGTTGAGTTTTCTCTCAAGAAGGACCATAAAACTATCCAAGAGGAACCTTATCGATTGTCAACAATTCGATTCGCATGGGTCTAGAAGAAAATCAGTGAATATCTCGAGCGTGATATAATTGGAAAATCGTGCTCTAAATTTCCTTCCACAATCACATTGGTGACTAAAGAGAATGGTGATTTTCGTTTCTGTACCGATTTCAGATCAATCAATAGAGAGACTGAAACTGATCTATTCCCTTTCCCACTAATCAATGATATAATCAATTCATTGGATGGATGTAATTTTTTCTCAAAACTTGATCTGAGAGAAGGTTATTTGCAGGTCGGTCTGACGCTGGAAACAAGAGAGTTCTCATCTTTTGCTACCTCTCTTGGTCATTTCCTTTGGAAACATTGATGATATATGTATTGGTGGAATGAGTAGAGGAGAATGTGCCAAACTCACTGGTCTTGTGATAGAAAAATTGAACGAAGCTAAAATGGCTCTCAATCTAGAGAAATGTAAAATATGTGTATCATTCATTGTGTTGCTTGGAAGAATAATCGATGGACTGGCTAAAACAACCAAAGAAGAGTCAGTAGAAAAAGTTAAAAATATGAAATGACCTGAGAATGTACACGAGATCAGACAGTTCACGGGCTTAACTGAGCACTTCTGAGCCTACATCAAAGATTACGCAAGAATAGTACAGCCATTCGACAATCTGAAAAAGAAAGATGTAGAGTTCGAGTGGACAAATGAGTGTCAGAGGTCATTTGATGAATTCAAGAATTTAATCAGTTCAAATCCGATTCTCCAGCTTCCTCATCCGAATCTGGATTTTGAATTGTGCTGTGATGCTAGCGGTCAAGGGACTGGAGCAGTTCTATATCAGAGGGATCCAAAAGCTTGTCCTGGACAACAATTTAGAGTTATCGGTTTCCATTCTCATACCTTTTCCAAAGCTGAGGCAAACTATTCCATTACGGATCAAGAAGCTCTGGCCGTAATCAACGCAGTGAGATATTTCAGATCTTATCTGGAGGGAAAGAAGTTCATTGTACATACTGATCATATAGCTCTGCAATGTTCGATGATCGATATGTTAAGCTGAAGTCTGATCAAGTGGTTAAATCTTCAGGTTTTTTGGAATATTTTGATGGGAATTGGCTCTTGAACAAGAAAAAATGGGTCAAATATCTCAGAGAAGAGCATGTGAACTTACTTGATAATACCAACAATAGACTGGAATCATTGAACAATATATCAAAAAGATTGTCAGAAGGTATTCAGATTTCTAAGATTTCTATCAGCGGATTCATGAGTTCTTAGGAGTTCTGAACAGCCGTCGCAAAGAAGTTTTTTTCAAAGCTGTGGCAAAGCATCGAACGCTAGGTAAATTCAAAGATCCTCAAGTGAGAGCATATGTCAAGATGATCAACAATGATTTAAACCCAACACCAGCGGTGAAGGTTGAGGATCATCTTCTTCAGGTGATTTCAAAGTGACCGAGAGTTGTTTTATGCCAACAGAGACTACTCCGAAGTTTATGCCTCTGGTCATCGAGTTGCCAAAGCATCAAGTATGGACTGTAGCTGTAGTTTCCGAACACAGACAATGCTCATCTGCTTGCATATCATGGCAGTTAGAAAGCATCTTGATCTTCCAGTTTATGAAAACACTCTGGGTGCTCCTCGCTGGAGTCGCTCAGTTTGGTTAGAGGGAATGTCAGCTCTGCCAATCGGACCATCCATCTTCGAATGTAAAGATCCTGATCCTCCAACAAGAGAGGATAAATATAATCGTGTCATCAAGGCAATAGCTGATATCATTGCTGATTGTGATGCAGATACATTTGATGAGAGATTGGATGTTCTCATACATTGTAAAGAAGTTTGGGCTCGAGACGACAAGGTAATCATCATGGATGACCTCGGAAAACGCAAGATTCCCGATCATTCCTACGCAGAGTCACTTAGTACCAGCGAGAAGCAGTCAGATAGAATCTCGTTACGTAAGAGATTCAGAGTGGAAGACAAAAAGAGTAGAGCTGATCAAACTTCTGCTGATGAGCCAGAGGAGCCCCCAACCAAAGTTTGTAGACCACCGGATGATCTCACTGCTATGGAGCTTGATCGATAGCAAGCGGAGCCAAGTCTGAGAAGTCGGAAGGTTCATCTTGCTCATGACAAACTTAAGAGCTCATCTCTCTCCGGGAATGAAGTTGTCGATGAGATTTGGATTAGAGAACCTTTCATCATCTGCGGTAGTGCAAAGAGGTTGTTCACGCCTAATATCTACAACGAATATCCTTGGCTAACCGGTGATATCATGAATTAGGCTATGATGAAGCTCCGACCTATCTATCCAAAGATCTCCGGATTAAGTATCATCGATGGCATGATTCACCGCATGCCTCATTATTCACGGAAATTCAGTGAAAGTTATGGGAAATTCTATCAGATTCTCTTTTTCTATAGTCATTTTATCTGTGTCACAAGCGATGATGTTAATAGTCTTCAATCCGATGTATATCACTCTCTCAACACCGCCACAAAGATGAACTCGTCAACTTTCACTTCAATGATGGGCGCTATCACAAGAGTTATAGAGGGAGAGAAACTGCATTTCAAACTCATTGAATCATCTCTCCAGTCTGATGATTATAACTGTGGATGCTCCGCGATAGCAAATGCAGTAGCTTTCTGCTCTGGTCTATGCCAGGTGAAGTGAGATTTGATTATTCAACCCTCAGAAGTCATTTCAAGAAGTGTCTGGACAAGAATGAGCTTTCACTCTTCCCAACCAACAAAGAGGAGAAGAAGAAGAAAGTTTTAGATAAACTCGAGACAAAACGAGTATATTGTTTATGTAGAAAACCTTACGACAGGAAACAAGAGATGATTGGTTGTGATGAATGCCTTGAATAGTTCCATTACAGTTGCATCGATTTGGATAAAAAAGATGTCAAAAGGAGAGGTAGATTGGATCTGTAAGGATTACAAACCGGTTCCCATCGACATCAATGATTAGAGTTTTCCCTATCCATTACTATATCATTCTTCCTTTCATTACTTTAATGTCATTGTATATCAAGCATTTTTCAATCTTCTTACAATACAATTTTCCCAAATTCGTACAAGATTTTCCCCTTATTTAACCGAAAATTCCAACATGGATTGATATCAAGCAAGAGAGAGAGAGAGCGAGAGAGAGAGGAGAATGAGAGTGGAGAAGAAGAATGTTTGAACACTGAGAATGGTTCAGATGATGATTAACAGTTGAACTAATCAAGGTGAGAAATGGTTGATTCATCCATTCCTTCCAAGTTAAAAAATTGAAAGTTCTAATTTTTTCTCAATTTATTGGTAATATAGTCACTTATTGGCTTCCGAACGTCTCATGATAAATTTTTCTCTCAATATTGGGCTCTCTAGACACTCTAGAACACGATGAAAAGATGTTGGCATTTTAGTCATTGAAACTAAAATGCCAACATGGCATTTATCGATTCACTACATGTGTATATTCCGCCAGCAAAGCTGTTTTGATAGGATTTTCGTAACATCCAGAAGAGAAGATTTTAATCCTCAACATATTGAGTCAACACAAAAAATGGTAGATGGCAGATTGATCCACTTCCCGAATCTTCTGATCAGTGAAACAATTTGCGATGTGTGCTATGACTTTGAGAGAAAAATCAAGGACATGGATTGTGAGCTATGTGAGCGATTCCAAATAATTTTTTATGGTAGCCAGTGTATCATAGATTTCAATAACTACATCCTCAATGATTTGGCAAAGAGACTCGCTGTTGAGGAAGGTAATGTTTTAGTCGTGGCTAACAGCAGTAAAGGGTACGATGCATACTTTATCTCCAGAGATATTTTCTCAAGAAAGCTGATTGATGTTAAACCAATCCTCAATGGTAACAAGATTCTCAAGATTGATTTGAATGTTAGATTTCTGGATTCGCTCTCCTTCTTCCCACAAGCTCTTGATTCACTGCAAAAGTCTTTTGGGTTGGATACATCTGTTGTAGCAAAAGGTAATTTCTCTCACCTGTTCAATATTGAGGAGAATCAGCACTATGTTGGTAAGATGCCCGATGTTAAATATTTCTCACCTCAATTGATGAAAGAGAATAAGCGAACAGAGTTCTTAACATGGTATGAAGAGAACAAAGATAAACAATGGAACTTCAAAGAAAAGCTGATCAAATACTGTGCTAATGACGTCTTAATCTTACGCATGTGTGTGATGGAGTATCGTTGTCAAATGAAGAAGATGACCGGATTTGATCCCTTCAGCCGATGTTTCACCATAGCCTCAGTTGCGATGGAGCTTTTCCGTGCAAAGATGCTTCCGTCTGACTGCTTCATGGCTATCACACCACCCAAAGGCTACTCTGGTAGACATAATTCGGACGAGGGATGTGCATGGCTTGATATGGTTGAGATCAACAGAAAAATCATTCTCCGTCGAGAGTTTTGCTTAGGAGCCTATTTCGTTGATGGATTCTATTATGAGACAGGTGAAGTTTTTTGAGTACAATAGATGCTACTTTCATGGCTGTCCCCAATGCTATCTTGATGAAACTTTGGTGAATGCAGTGATTCAAAAGCAGATGGGTCATCTCTATCAAGAAAGTGAGGAGGAGAAGCGTTATCTGGTTTCTGATGGGTACCGAGTAGTTGTGTTCTGGAGCCATGAGATTGAATATCTATCGCATAATTCCCGGAGAATTTTTGAGGAAAGAAAAAGCTACTACAAGAAATTGAAGCAGAAAGGACACGTCAAACTGAGGGATACTTTCTATGGAGGCCATACCAACAACATAAGTTTCTTACATGAGTGTAGTGATGATGAGCAGATCAGATATGTCAACTTCACTAGCCTTTATCCATATGTTCTCAAAGCGAACATTTTCCCATATGGCCATCCTCGCGTGATCCGCAAAGATTTCGATTGGACCTTGATGCAATACGTTGGCTTCGTAAGATGCACTGTACTACCACCTAAAGACCTCTTCATACCCGTTTTATTTGTGAAGTCTGATGGTAAACTCGTATTTCATCTATGCAGTGAATGCTGTGAAACACGTCAACAGACTAAATGTGAACATCTAGACTCAGAGCGAGAGATACTGGGTACCTGGACAACTGCGGAGTTGGCTCTGGCCATCGAAGAGGGGTACCAGATCACAGACATAATTGAAGTTTACGACTATGCAAGACCAACTTGAAATGTCTTCCGCGATTATAACAACGCGTTCATGAAAATAAAACAGGAGAAAAGTGGTTTCCCAGCATGGGTCCAAAGTGATCAAGACAAGCAAAAATATGTTGAGCAATACAAAGAGCATGAAGGTATTAGTCTCGACATGGAGGAGATTTCCTTCAATACAGGTCTTAGAAGTATGATGAAACATCTCTTGAACTCGCGCTGGGGTAAATTTGCGCTCAAAAATAACCCAACGAAAACAGAGTTGATTACGGACTTCAGTAGGTATTGGGGTTCATTGAATGATGGGAAAATCCAAATCCAATCTGAATATAGTCCTACCGATGACACAGTCCTTCTTCAGTATAGATATGAGAATGATGAGGATGATGAAGACTTTGCAGTTTGGAATATAGCTGGTGCTCCTTTCGTAACTTCCTATGCTAGGATAAAGCTTTATAAACTAATCAAAGAGATTAAATCAGTGAGACAAGGTAAGGTTCTCTATCTCGACACCGATTCTGTTATTTTTGTAGAGGAGGATTCCGATCCAAAAGTCAAGACTGGTGACTACTTTGGTAAACTGGCTGATGAGCTTGTTGGGTATGGAGAAGGAGCAGAATGCAAGAGGTTCACTTCTGCAGGCCCAAAAAATTATGGGTACAAGATACATCTTCCGAATGGTGAAACAAAAGTTTCCATCAAAACAAAAGGGATACGTTTGTCTGCCCAAGCCTTGGAACTCATTAATTTCCAAAAAATGCTGGAACTCGCCAACAAATATGCCAGAGGAGAGAAAATGGATCTACAGATACCTCAATTTCGAATATCAACAACACATTATTCATTATTCGAGAGAGGAAAACTTTCCCAACTTGGAAAAGTTTCAATACAGGATGTTGTTTCAAATAGAAGCAGTGATGAGGATCATTAAATAAAAAAGCAATTAAGAGGAAGAGATGGAAAACTTGCGTCAGCATCCTCAAAGCCAAATGAAATATATGACATTTCCTTTCTCTTTCACTTTCCCTTCTTAGCCTGTACCATAGTTGGAAGGATGCCTTATCGGGTGAAGTTTTCCATACTTTTTTATCCATGGTGGTACGAGGCCAGAATACTAATCATTCCCTTCCAGTCCCTCTCTACCTTGAAGCCTACCAATATTTTACTTCGTTCTCTTCTTCTCCTCTTCTACCGATGAAATTTTTTCTCTCTTTCCGGTTCCCACTCTCTCCCGACTGTACCATACACTTTTTCTAACTCTATCGCTCTGCCGTTCTTTATTGTGATCTTTTTCTATCCATCTTTCTTTTCCATACCTTTTCACCGCATACCGATCAGAAAAATCTGTTTCATTCTCTTTTCACTATACTTTCATCCGCAATATTCTTGTCCAAGTGTCCTCATACATTCTACCCAATCGCTAATTTCGTCCATCAGTAGAAATTGTGTCTGAATGTGCATCATCCTCACTGTTTAAAAAAGCTTCACCCTCAGATCAACAGTATGTGTGCTTCATGCTATTTGTTTGTAAAGGCATAGTCGGTGATAGTGTGTACGTCTCTTGAAAATAGAACGTTTGACAACTTTTGTGTGTGTGCATCTGTTGTCGCTTTCACCCTTTAATAAGGACCCTTTCACCTTCATCAGAACGTTCCATCGTATTGATAAGCATGGAAGATAGTCCCTATCCCGTCATCACCTCTCCTAAGAAACATCCACAGAATCACACACACACACACACACTTGATTAACCAACAAGTTGGTTATCTCAGTCTTTCGTATTTTAACAGTAAGTTTTGCTCCAGATCTCCTCCATTCCATATTGTCTTTTATCCACATCTTGTACCCAATTATCTGATCACTCACCTACCGAACCAGAGTCCTTCTCTCTCCTCTTCTTTCTTTTCCATTCCATCCTATGCCATAAACTTTTTCCCTCTCTCACAGTCTCTAACGACTGCAGTACCTTTCTAAACTACTACAGTCGCTCGTGAATAAACACAGGCTCTTTCCCGATTGACCTCCTTTCCCTTGTCATGATTAGTAGCTAATCCTCATATCTCTCTCTTCTCTCCTATCTTCACCTTATCTTTCTTCTCCTCTTTCTCCTTTCTTTTCCCTTCTATATTCTTAAAGACTGGGCTATCCCCAAGATATCACAGTCTATCACCAGGATATCACAGTCTATCACCAGGATATTACAGTCTATCGCCCAAATTAGCTCAGACATTCGCCAAGATATCTCAGCCTTCTCTTTCTCACTCTGTCTCTCTCTCTGTATTTATCTTTTCTTATTAACTTAATCGCCGTTCCTTTCTCCGTGTGACTGGACAGTCTCTGGGAGCTCAATTGACTGGGCACTCAAAAAGGGTCTAGCCATTGGGTAATGGAACTGGGTGGAGTCACCCAAAATATCACTTAACAGAGAAATTCACCTCCTGTGATTCATGATGAACTCATAATCTTTCCGATGATGAACAATCATAGTGGGAAATGAGATCATCATCATCATATTCTCTCTCTCGATCGATCGATCGATCGCTCGCTTGCTCGTTTGCTCATCACATTCGTGAAGCATTCTCTTCCTTTCCGAGATCGGTGTGAACATCAACCGACTCAATATCTCAAGGAAATGAATCCATGAGAAAATTCATTCTCATAATTAAGGTAATAGGGAGACTCTCTCGACTCACTCAGATTGCTCTATGCTCAAGGTCTAAAAAGGTATTGTAATCAATCAAAAAGAGACAGTTCACAAGAACTTCTTTACTTGTTCTTTTCAATTATTCAAATCCACGGTGAACTCGATCTTTGTCTCATTACCTTTGTCTAACATATATATTAAACCAATATATCATCGTCAAGTCTTACTTGAATCTAAATCACTGAATTACTTTCAAATTAATGATTCCGTTTTGGGCTCAAAAATTTAGTGAATAACAGTATTTTCAACCGATTTAGCTTCCGCCAAACTGTTTCGAGTAGGTTTTGGTTTGAGCCCAAAATACCTCTCGATAATCTGATTAGTGAGATGTTAAGACTTGATGCCGGGAAAATTATTTGCGGTTACTAACAACTTGAAGGCTATCGTATTTTCTATTCATTCATATATTTGCCCTCACTGGTGATCAAGAGCCCTAGCAACAACTTGAAGGTCATCATTTCTAAATTTAAAACTTCGGTCTCTTTCATTATCATTATCCTGCTCATGTCGCCCCCAGTAATGGATTCAAAGTTTCACTATGGCCTATAAAACTGAGAAAACTCACTCAATAACAATTCGATTCTAGTTTCATGATAATCACACGTTTTACAATTGGACCCGAAGACATCAGCTGTAATCCGAGAAAATAAATATGAAATTGGACAGTTGAGGCTTGAGTTCCGTTTTAAATTCAGTGGAGTTTACGATTTTAATTTTAATAATATGACTGAGACTGATTAAACGGAATCATGTGAGAGATAGCAACATATGATGAGTGGCCTTTCAACTAGAGAATCCACTCTTCATCTCCTGTTTCTCGTATGAAGTAGATCAAAAATTTACTCACTCTCTAGTACTCCCTATTCAGGAGTAAATATCGATCCAAGAAACTTACCCAACAGAGAGCAATGAATCCAATAAGAGAGACTGATGGATAGAGACCGATGACTGTCAATCTAGTCAAGAATATCAAAATTCTCACAGAACATCGGCCACAATTCTCAAAAACTGAGTTAAGATTCGATGGATAACTATCCTCACACGGGGCACCAAATGGAAGTGAGAATTTCAACTTGTTCCTCTCCGCTCAATGAAGTTAAGATGATGAGTGTTATTTTGTGAATCATCTCTCAGTAACTATACAGAGAGAGAGAGGAAAAGAGTAACAGAGTGAGCGAGAGAGAACACATTTAAGCCATCACCATTAAATGTTAAGAAAACATTCCTCCAGTAAACATTCAATTTCTTAATCCCGAGAGAAATTTGCTATTCAAACAAGAAGGAAACAAGCGATGAAGAAAATCCATTCAAGAAAAGCATAAATTGTCATAAGGTATAATTCAGCTAATGTCCACCCTCACCGGAAGAACCCACGCTTCTAGATAGCATTCATGACAATTTTCCACTCAGGGAACATTATTAATCAATAGCTGACGTTCCGACGATTTTTCTCGCGGAAAAGTGAAAATTCCCGTCAAAAGGTGGCACCGCTACACTGAAAATCCTTCCCTATAGATGGAGATAGTTTCTTTCCTCTCTGCTAGGTGGCGCCACTGCATTAGCCTGATTCTTAGTTTTGCCCCCAGGTGGCGCTGATTTCTTTTCAATTTTAGTTTCTTCTCACCGCCAGGTGGCACCACTGTCACGACCACACCCTAATCTATAACGCGATCTGTGTCTCGCCTTTATCAAGAACCGCGATCTCTAATCAAACCCGCGATTTCTTATCAGTCCCGCGATCTATCAAGCGCGTACATCAAATTCAATTCCAATCGCATAATCGTAACTTGAATAACAATAGCATGGTACACATACAACTCCATTCACTCGGAGATTGTATGGAAAAAATAATATTGAAAGCTCATGCAATCATAATGGCTTATCCAAGAATCTCAGAAAATCCCCGTGGAAAGAATCACTTAAAGAATCTCAACAAATCGAATTGATAGATTCCCGGTTGAGAGAATCTCCAAAACCCGGTGAATTAGATAATAATAATAATAATAATAATAATAATAATAATTACAATGATAATAATAGGAGCAGAATTCAAGAATTCAATATATATAAACTCCGAAAAAGATATCCAGTTTCCGGTCCTACCAGATGCACCAAATGATGGTCAGATTCTGACTGAAGTTTATTCGGGTTTTTTCAAGTAATTTAGATTCATGTTTACTTTGCGGGAAGAAGGGTTAAATTTAGCCCTGCACTCTGCACACTTCTTGAGCGAGCTGTTTTTTCTTCTCTCTTTTCTTCTCGCGAGAAATATATTCGATTCATACTCAGTTTTCATATCGATCACAGAGCAAAGACGTCATCCTCGATGGTGTTTTTTGATTCATCGATCAAAATTCCTTCAATATGTAGCAGATTGATAGGGCTACAATACACAAAAGTACGATACTTTTTTTATTCACAACATTCCACTCTCCTGAACACCTTTAGACTTTAGCTGTGTGAGATTTGAAATTCATTCTCTTCACAATTATGTTCTGATAATCTAGTCTAAGGTTTTCTTCCACAAGTCCTCTGTTGCTGCATTGCTGTGGTTGTTTTTACCTAAACTTGGAAAATTTTCTTGTATGGTTTACTTCTGATTTTTCCTGTTCATTCGCAATCGTAAATTAATATAGAGGCTATTGAGCTGATTTATTCGATCAGAAGTTCATTGCACGCTCCTCTTCTGCCCTCACATGATGTTTGTGTGTGTCTCCACATAGCAAAATTTAATATGTTAAAGAATGGAATCGATCTACCATGTCCAAGAGATTATGTAAGAATCATGATCCAAATTTGGTATGGCCAACAAATTCAGCTTACCGATGATGTGATTAATTTTATTCTATATCAAGAAGAAGCCCTCCTCTCTGCTGAGAAACATCATTACCCTTTCTTCGTGAGTTATGTAGACCCCAAATATTTCCTTCATACTCACTACTGGTTGAGCCAATTGTCATTGAGCCAAGAACATTCATTCAGCTTTACTTTTAACACTCAGGAGGGAAAAATTGAACATCTAGAATATTATCCTTTTAGTATTTCGATGGTAGAAGATGATGAACGGTATATGTTTATGAGAAAGCAGTTTGTAGACAAAGTCACTGGCTTCATCAAAAAATTTTCCAAATCAGAAAGCTCTAACAAAAAATGCAAGAAAAGAAAAATTTAGTCCACATAACTTTTATTCTCAATGCTAATGGACATAGCCTCTTCTATCCACTCCATCAGCCATTGGAGTTCACGATGACCTCTGAATTACTCGTCCATCAACAGGTCTTTAGGATAGATAGATAGAAGATTCGCATGAACATGTTCTATGTGCTAAACTTACTCTCAGGTCGATTTCACCGAAATTTCCCTTCGGATACTCTATCCCTATTTTGAATCGCATCTTTAGAGATTATTATAAGTGAAAAATTTTTTTATTAACTTGGTGATATGATATTTTGAACTATCATACTTGTCAATCAAGTGAAAAAGGCCGAGCAAAAATTGTTTACATCTTTTTTCGGAACGCCATTCCACTATTTCCCATAACTTGTGCACATTCAAGATAATTCATGCCAGAGTGCTGTGCTTTTTTGAGGACTATTAATTTTCTCATTTCCCTGTTTTATTCACCTTGAAAAAAAATCATAAAATTCACTCATTTTTGTTCTGAAGATTCATTCTAGAGATTAAACTCGCACCTGAGAAGCCATACTCTGAAATGGGGACTCTTGAGCATCTCATAGTCTCAGAATGTGTATCATGGAGTCTGAAACCCAAATAAAATGAACCAAACTCTCTTATTTATTTCTTTTTTTCCAATTGACCTATACTATATTGATTTTTGTTATACTTTTTCTTTTTTCGAGAATCACATATACACCCTAGAAATTTTGCCAGAAATTTTCTGCCAAAAATCTCCAAAAGCCCCAAAATAGCTGACTGGACTGTTTTCCCGCACTGATGGATTAACCCAGTAGAACAACATTTAGATCCTATCTCTCTTTCTCTCTCTCTCTTTGTTTCTCTCCTATTACTATTTCTTGGTTTCCTGAATATGTGCCGGTAAGACTATGCTTAATCTTTGTACATGTGTTGCATAATTTTGGAGTAAAATTTGATTAAATTCTTTATGATTAGAATTCAAATGGTGATGCTTGCTTATTGGGAATGACCAATCCTTAGTTCAGTCGACATTGGAGTACCCAAAGTATCCAACAAACCAACAAACTTTTCAACCATATTCCACTTTATCAAATTCTGAACGGCAGCCAACTGACTCTCTACCTGATGATGCTTCTTTATACATACATATGTGTACATTGGTATGTAACACACATTGTCACACATCGTATAATTTCACTTTTTTATTCGTTTTTAACGGTCAGAGGCTATTATCTTTCTTAATACTAGTGGAGAAGGCCTGTTATATCGGCCAAAACCTAGATGGATAAAACTCGACAAAATTTTGAACTATTTTTCTCTCTCTTCCTTTTTCTTGGTCTCTCTCTTTTTCTTCCTCTTTCTTGGTCTCTCTCTTTCTCTCTCTTTTCCGCGGTCTCTCTTTCTTTCTTTCCCTCTGTTTCTCTCTGTCTTTCTGTCTCTCTTCCTCTTTCTTTCTCTTTCTTGGTCTTTCTCTCTGTCTCGCTGTCTCTCTCTTTCTTTCTCCCTCTTCCTTTCTGTATCTCTCTCTCTTTTTCGGTCTTTCTCTTTCTCTTTCTCTCTCTCAGTCTCTTTTTCTCACTTTCTGTCTCTCTGATCACCGAATCCTACCGCAGCGATGGATTGCTCATTAGCTCTTTCAATTTCGTTAGTGGACCTTGCTGCGGCGTCGTATTGTTATCTTTATAATTTTTAGATATATGATATATTTCTCATCACCAAACAGGACCCTCCTTGGAGTGGAGATTCTTCCACATATTGCGATAGGAAAAGAATCAACAGCCAGTACAGCATTGTTTGCAAAAAACGTTGGATAAGTAATAATCTCAAGACAAGAGAGGAGCTTGATGAGGAAATTGAGGGATATATGAATTAACGAAAAAAAATCACAAACAGAAAAATCAAAACAGAAAAGAAATCTGATCACGTCGACTAAGTCTTATGATTCCATTTTATCNATCCCTCACCTCAAGATAATATTCATCTTCTGAAAGAACATTAATATTATTTTTAGAAAAATTTCCTAAAATAATCAATATCGACATTGTAAGGGCTACGCAACGGAAAATCAGCTGGTCTTACTCGATTTTCCAAACTTTCAGGCGAATTCCTCCATCCATACTTTTTGCGTTTGATTGACTTTGGCCAGTCTTTGTATCTTTTTCTATATGCTTCCCAGAGTGCACACATTTGATAATTCGGTGGATAGATAATTGATTGCCAACCATGCGAATAATCCACATTGAACTTACATTTTTCATAGGTTTTTTCGAACTCATCTCGATCAACATAGTAGAGCATCAGAGTGTAAAACGCATCTTCGATAGCATAGTGATAACCATTTTGGAATATTTTTTGAAAAAGTAAGAAACTAGCAAGTTGGAGAGCTATTGTATGCAATGCATGCTGAATTCGATAGTAAGATCCAACATCTCGGATCTTATGTTGAATTTGGACGAAATCTGTTTCCTTAAAGTAAAGAGCTTTTAGGTCTCCAATTTGCCCATGCAATACTATAATATCAGCAGCTAAAAGAATTTCAGCTACTCTTATCCTCACATATCCAAGTGTATCACCATGTTGACAGGCACGGTAATCCAATCCACTGATACGGTTCCGTTTCTCAGGTTCACAGAGTAAATCTTTGGGCCAATGGATGATTGAATGGAATAAAATTTTCCCATCACCACCAACGATACCAACTGAACCTGGAACTGTATATATCACACCATTGATTCTGAGAGATTGTCCTTCAATGTCAAGCGCTACCACTTGGAGGCTGCTTTTTCGAGATTCATTGATCGCTTTATCGATCATCTTTCTAGCTGGATTCCTGAAATTCACATCAAAATGAGGTGTATATTGGTTCAAAATCAGGAATTGTCTTTGTTTTTCAGCTTGATGTCTTTTTATCTGGTAATCATCAGGTTTGTTGAGCTTGTACTTGTTACTAGTGATCTTGTTTCTCAACTTCTTCTTCACAATTGGATCCTCCGCTCTCGCCAATCGATCCATGGCTTCTTTGATTCGATTAAGATAAACTTGCTTCGAAACTTTTTGATGGCCACGATTATCACCAATGATCTGTTTAGCTGTAACGATGGAAATTCTTCCATTTTCCGTTTCCTTCATTCCTTCTACATTAGGATTCAAGCTACAGCATGATGTTGGTTTCCATTTTCTTGGTAGACACGCAATAGGTAAAAAATTAGCACCACCGATGCTGACAGCATTTTGCTGCAGAGCACAATCGATCAGATTAGTTTTCTGATTGTTGGTAAAAGAATTGCTACCAAATTTCAATTTATCGGAACTAGGAGGTAAAAATAGAGGGTGATTATCCTTATCCCAATCATCATCATGATCATTTTCCTCCTCAGTACACTGGACTGGAGGTAGATCGAACTTTTCCACTTCCTCCATCATCTTTGAATACTCTTTTGTCATCTTATCCAAATCAACATTCACTAATTTCGTGAATGAAGTGACAACATTGATATTAACATATCGTTGTTGCTTACAATTTTTCATGTGATCGATTGCTTGATCTCTGGTTCCAGAAAAATCACACTTTCGATTGCATCCAAAACGAATGTTGTCCAGGAAAGCAACTTCCCCAAATGTTTGTTCAACATTTAACCTGCCACTTTCCATACTACTACCACATCGAGGCATGAGACATGTGAACTTGAAATTTCCATTAAGGTTCGGTGGTTGATGATTCACACCTTTTCGCAAATTAAATTCACATACATTCGCTTTCGCAATGAAAACTGAACATCCTAAACAGTATTGTGTTTGGCATGAATCACATTTTCTTGGAACATAAGGTATATGATGACATAGAAAGCAATCGTGTTCCATCTCAAGTTTACCGATGATGAGTTGACTTGATCCCTCAAACACATCACATCTTTCTGGATCACACCCAATGTTTATACTCATGAGACCACCTAGCACTGAAGCCTGTGGACGAACGCCCACTTTCTTCATCATCTCTGTGATATAAATCATTAGTATTTTAATCTCATCTCTCAGGTTGAGATGATCGAATCGATTGCCGAAAATTTGGTTGAATCGTGTGCTCATGTTGATTTCACTTTTCGAACACTTCCACTTGGTGGTCGTTCACATATGATCAGTTTTCCAATATAAGGTGATATTGATCGATTGTTTATGACAAAATTTCAAACCAAAAATGTGGCTAAAAGTTCACAATCATGTGTGTGAAACAAATATCAACTTTTGAAGTTAAGATCATGTATGAAAACGAAGCAAAATTTTGATGATACTAAACAAGATAGTCTAATGAATGAGTTCCAGTTATCATGAATATTAAAATGTCCACTTAATGTCGGAGAGCTAAACAGTTAGGGAAGCAAGATAATAATTTTTCACTAGGATTTACCATATCCAAAGAAGAGAGAAAAGAAATATGATGGGATATGGAGATGTTGAAACGGATAGTGTTTCAGATGAACATCCTTATCATCCACAACTTTTTGCTCACATGAAGTTCATTTACTGGATATTGCTTAGACTAAGATGAAAATTGAGAGACCAAAGCGTTGTGTTAGTCTATCTCATACCGTAAACAATTTTCTCTGATCCATAATCATCAATAATACATGAAATTCAAGAAGAAAATAAGTTCATTACAGTTTGGTTACGATGAAATTATCAGCAAAAGATTCTGAACACTTTTATATTAGAAGAATTAGATCAATCCAAGACACCTCCACTTGGTGGTTGTCTCTGTTTTCTTCATCAAGTTTTTTTCTGGAGATCACTTTGAACATCTATTCTTGATTCGGATATTTAGCGAAAATGAACACTTTTCTTCTGAAGGAAATTGTATGAATTCTCTGGCTTCCAAAATGAAGAGAAATTCAATTGTTTAGAAGCACATTCAAACTTCAATTTTCACTAGTTTCATGTATACATTTGAGGCAAATAATTCTAATTGATCCAAGAAACTGATCATCCAGAGTAGAATAATTGAATAGTATTATAATAATAGAGAATAATAATAATAAGAACTGATGAATATATTAACTATGAACTTTGCTGAAAGGAATCTAACAAAACTTCTCAGTTCAACCGTTTTCCATCATTCAAAACTCAAATTCCAAACCGTCATTCTTAGTCCAGCTGTTTTTCCTCAACGGGAAAAATTTGAAAACTAAACTGATAGCAGCGCTCCTTATTCAGTAAGCAAAGTTCTGTTTTTCTTTTCGTTAAACAGAGCTCTTCGAGACAGCTCCAATGGTGCTGGTCTCATCTTCATCTTTTCTCATCAATTGATGGCAATATTTTTTCATCAATTGATCATAATTTTGTGGTTTCCTACCTCTAGTTTTCTTCAATCTTTGGAAATTAGCTGTATGTATTTCCTCGTTCTTGAGGTTCAATATTTTACATGTTGAGTTTGGAAATATTTCGATTACCAAAAATCTACCTTCATACCGATTTGAAAGTTTTCCGAATTCCTTTTTCCGATAGCCAGTTTTTTCGGTTACCAAATCACCAACTTTTATCATCGGTTGATGTGCATTCTCATTTGATCTTGTGCATACTTCTTTTTGTTTCAACTTCCGTTTTTCGATTACTTTTTGTCGCTCAACTGATAGATCTTTTGGATTTTTCTCGATGCCAAGGGCTAAATCAGCTGGAAGATTAGGCTCAAATCCATGCATGAGAAAAAATGGAGATGGTGAATTCATTCCATTTTTCTGACAATTTATTAACAATATTTTCCACCATAGTTCATCATCCCAATCAGTTTTCTTTGCTGCCGTTCTTAGAACATTAACAAGTGTGCTGTTTGCTCTTTCAACTCGACCCTGACTTTGTGGATGGTAAGCAGTACTTCTTACATGTTTTATTCCGAGAGATTTCAGAAAATCTTGAAACTTATTTGAAACGAAATTTCGTCCCAAATCTGAATGAATATACCTCATCACACCACGCTCCTTGATTATCTCCCTCAGAAATGTGATGATATCGGTTGCTGTTTGCTGCTTACATGCTTTTGCCCAGAGAAAACCAGAATGCATATCGATAGCTTGGATAATAATTTTATTCCCTATTACTGACTCATTTAAAGGTCCAATCACATCAATTTGGACCCTTTCCATTGGTTTCTCTGCGATGGGCATTTCACTTGCAACTGATTCAACTTTATTAATTGATTTCATTTTATCACAACTCTCACACTCATTTACTCTAGCTTTGACCCATTGGACAAGCTCCTTACACCAAAAGTGAGCAGCTACACTATCATAAGTTTTTTGGAAACCAAAATGCAGACCATGACTACCTGAATGATAAAAATCTATCACTTGATTTTTGAATCCCAATGGTAAGACAATCCTAGACGAAGAATGCTTTTTCATCGGTTTCCTCAACAGTAAGCCCTCAAATATTTCAAATTTTTTCGAGAAATCAGACTCGAGTTTGTGCTTAATCTCATCACAAATTGATTTACAAAAAGAATCTCTTTGTTGCTGCTTAAGAATCTCTTTTCGATCAAATGGAACTGAAGTGTTAGCTGATAGAACAAAATTTTTTCTCCATCCATCATCGAAAACTGAAACATCTTTCTCTTTCTCACTGAATTCTTTGACTACTAGATTCGCTATAAATGAAGTTTCTGCATTCAAAATTGGTTCAACTTCCGCTTCGAATGCAAAAAGATCATCTTCTTCGATCTCCTCTAATTTTCTATGATCCCAATCAGTACATCTTGTGTAGCAGTCAGCTGGGTGAGTTTCACCTCTAGAATAGACTATCTTATAATTAAATTGATTTAGAGCAGTTTTCCAACGATGTAGACGTTCTAATTTGAATGAAGCTTTCGCCAAATAACAGAGAGCACAATGATCGCTGACAATTGTGAATTCTCTTCCTTCTAGGAAGTGTTTGAATTTCAAAACAGCTATCACACACGCAAGAGCCTCTTTCTCCTGAACTGTATAGTTTTTCTGGTATTTTTTCAGTTTTTGTCCAAAAAAATAAACAGCTCGCCAGTTTCCATCTTCAAGTTGTTCGAGAATACCTGCGACAGCTTGATTAGAAGCATCAACTAAAATTCTAGTTGGAAAAGATGGATTGAAATGACATAAAAGGCAATCCTGAGCCAGCAAATTTTTTATCTGATCGATAGCTTCTCGATGTTCTTTTGTAATTTTAAACTTCACAGCTTTCGATGTTAGACGATAGAGAGGAGCAACAAGACTAGCATAACCAGGAATGAATTTTGAATAATGATTAAAACTTCCCAACAAACTCATCAACTGTTTGATATTTTTTGGGTAAGCTAATTTCAAAATTCCTTCTACTCTACGAGGATCTGGACGGACTGTTTTCCCATTCACAATATTCCCCAGATAAACTAGTTCTTGATCCCCAAAGTGACACTTGTTCAAGTTTGCCTTCAGATTGAAAATTTCTAATCGAGCAAGAGTTTTATCGAGCTTCATGATAAAATCCAGTGGAGTTTTGCCTTTCACCAGAACATCATCAAAATAAACTTGAGCATCATCATTTCTAGGAATTACTCTATTCATGAGATCTTGAAAATATGATGGAGCATCCGCTAATCCCATAGGGAGACGTAAAAATTCATATTTCTGATGAGGAGTCACAAATACTGTCTTGTGTATCTCAGATTCTGGAAGTGGAATCTGATAATAGCCTTGAGCCAAATCAATGATGGCAAAATAATCGAAACCTCGAACAGAAGCGATAAAATCTTCAATGTTTGGCATCGGATAACACCTACGCTCTGTAATTTTATTCAATTCGATATAGTTGACTACCATTCTTCATGAACCATCTGACTTTGGAACTAGAAGAGTGGGAGCTCCACCAGGTGCATCAGATTTTCTAATGATCTTAGCATTCATCATTTCTTTGACTATATTCTCTAGAATTTCCATTTTCATCTCAGATATTTTATATGGGTTACACCTTGGAACTGGTCTATTACCAATGTCAATGAAAACGTTACACGCTTCTTTGGGAGCACACCCAAGATCATATTTGAAAAGAGAGAAAGCTGACTTGTGTTTCAAGATCACATTTTTCAATGAAGCAACATTTTCTTTCGGAAAATTAGGATCAATTTTCTCCATTATCAGAGAAGGAAAATCTTTCGAACTAAATTCTAAAGGATCAACTTTCATCTTAAAGCAGTGAACAAGATGAGAACTATTTTCTCTGTACTGTTCATCGAATTGATGGATCTTGTTCAATCGATTAGTAAATTCTTGAAACTCATTTTTCGGAATTGGTTTTGCAAAAATTTTCAGTAACTTATGAGCAGTAGGATAGGTAAGAAAATTAGACTTTCTTCTGATTACGAAGCCATCTCGTAGAGCTTGAATATTCAATTCATTGATTCTAAGAAAATCTTGGCCTAAAATGAAAGGAATATCAACTGAATCGATAACATAGAAAGGCTGTATATAAGTTCCAGAGATTGGACCTGACTCAATTCTCAGCAAAGTTAATCCTCTTGGAGTCACCGGATTTGTGATTCCATTTATTCCTGAAATTGATTTACTTGTCTCGATTATCATCAGTTTCAGACTATCAGCTATCTCACCTGGAAGAATTGAAATATTTGATCCTGTATCCAGTAAAGCTCTGGTTACAATATCACCATCAAGAAACTCTACTTCAACTTCAGGCTTTTCATGATTGTCACTTATAGCTTTTTTCGTTTTTGATATGATATCTTTTTCATCTGAATGACAATTATTAGCTATATTCAAAGCAAGAGCAACTTGATAATCAGTAGTACACGCAAAAGATTTGAAAATTCTCTCAGTATTCCCAATGAAACAGAATGATTCATCATTGACACCTCCCTTGGTAGTGTCAACAGCAACAGTGAACATACTTGATGACCACTGCTCAGAGGAACCATGATTCTGATTCTTCTTAGAATTTTTCTCGCTGAAATGACTCTGAACTGTATTTTGTTCACCACTTTCAGCACTATTCTGACCTGAGATAGAAGAAGATGGAATTTTCTCATTTCGTTCATCTTGATTCAAACGATAATTTCTCTGATAATTTCGATTAGGGAAGAAACTTCGACCTCTGTTCCATGAGCCTCCTCTTCCTCTATTCGAATTACCGTTACCTTTCTCATTATGAGGACAATTCCGAGCATAATGATCACCATTACAATTGTAACAACCTTTTTCATTGGTTTTTCCTCGATTTTCTCTCTCTTTACTCTGCTTACTATTTTTACTTCGAGCACCTTCACTTGATGGTTGCTCCTTCTTCTTTCTCTCGAGCTTACGGATGAATTTTCGAGCTTTACTCCTGAAAGCTATGATGAATTTATCCTCATCATTTATGCATCCCTCATCTTGGAGATCACATCTTAATTCATATGGAAGTGTATCAATACAACGTTGGATCACCAGCGAAGTATCAACTGAACCACTTAGGCCTTTCATCAACCTCTTCACCTTAGAATAATGGTCAGTTGGATCAGTATCTGACTTCCATCTTAGTTCACTAAGCTCACAGCTATATCGATTCTTCAATTCATCAGAGCAACTTTTACTCCTAAATTCTGCAATGAAATTTTCAGCACTCATCGATGGGTAAGCTAGAGTAATTTTGTCGGCAGTTCTTCTTCTCTCGCTATCCAAAAGACTCTTGATTTTCGTGATCCAAGTTGTCTGCATTGGATCGACATCTCTCAACTTACATACAATGTTATCTAACCATTCATTCACATCATCATTTCGAGTGAGTGGAGCTGGTCTTACCTCGAACCACAACAACGTTGATGTTGGTTCAACTGTTTTTGAAGCTTCCTCCTTTCCATCAGGACGATAATTGAGCTCCAACACAATTGATAGTCTCGTCTTGAGAGCCGGCAGCAGATTAGAGCTTTTAATATCTTCTATTGTTGCTTTTTCAAGTAAATTCATGTGAATGAATCCGGATTCTAAAATAATTCTGATATCATTTTCAAAGAATCCTTGAGATCTCAACCATTGAATCACCTCTGGAATGGAATCAAAAAATACATCATCTATCAGCTCATCTGCTCTGAATGATTCAGAAACACCACAAGCGATAGCATGATTGTTGATGGCTTTGAGAGACAGTTTCTCTAATTGACTTTTCGATTTCAAGCGTACGTCTTGACAATTGAAACCATCGAGCAACTTCATCAGACTCTCCTCAGTCTGTTCAGCGAGAATGACTCCACTTGATGACTGATCATCACTATTTTGACTCATATTGCAACACCACTTGGAGTTAGCAATTTACTTTATCTTTCTCAATACAAATTCTCGAAATAAACCGAAACACGGGGCACCATANATCAATGAATAAGCACTTATCCAATGAATAGGATGATATTCGAGAAAAAAGATTGTTTAACGGTATAAAAACATTTATAAGTGCTTGAGAAGTACCTTGGATCGTAATTTGGTTGACTATTGGAATTCGGTCTCTTGATTACACTGAAACTTTTTTTCGGTTCATCAGGTCTGTTTATATTCCATATTACATTTGTCATCTTTTATTTTTTGACAATAATTTTCACCAAATTTTTTTGGGGGCAAGTAATGTCTTCCAAAAGTTTCAAAGAGAGGAAACCCATAGATGGCACAAGATTAACTTTGTGTTATCCTACGGACAATACAGTGCCACCATTTCTTTTCTGGTTTGTAAAATCTTGATATAAAGTCGTTATTGTATTCAATACAGTCTGTATTGTTTGTATGTTGCCGAGATACGTATATCATGCATATTGTTTTCTAAATGAAAATTAATCACGAGTTAACCATCTTTCAGTCAATAAATCAGGCCTAATTAGATTGTCATAATATTTGTTCACGTACTTATCTTTCTTTCTTCCTGTTGTCGCTTGATATTTATTGCAAAACTTGTCATAATTAGCAAATTTGACAGTTATACCTTTCATCGTTGTCATCAGTATAATAAGTGTAAAGAGGTTTTTTTGTCACCATGTCATTTTATAAGGATAAGTCTATCTGCAACTTGCAGGGTGGCGTTGCAAGTTATTTTCACTGTTCAGTTGTATTATTTGAAATACCACAAAAACTGCTTGAAAGTGAACTTAATGCTTCTCAAATTGAGGAAAAAATGATGATTTTGGAATCAAGAATTCGTCAGAAAGTATTTGAAGTTGTAGATATTGCTGATACCAGTAGTGATGATGAAAGTTTGGATGTTCTTTTTCAATCTGCTTCCGAGGGCCTTTTATCGGGGCAGAGAGACTCAACAATAAGAAAAAAATGGTACTTCTTCGACTTCTCTGCTTGGATGTGATGTCGTTGATGATTATTATTATTTTCTCGATATCAAAACTAATATCAAGACTAATACATTTAAGCGTCAACGTTTGGTGAGTATCAATTTGATTCACATGTATTGATCTATAAAATCTTCAATTGTAATCATCCATCTTCCTCTATTCATTTCGATTTTATCCGATTTTGGTATTTTGATTGCTCAGTCTGATTCGTTCACGGTAAATTCAGTGGATAATGATAATGTTCCCGATGGAGATAAAGAGAAAGAAGAAGCTGGTAGTTTCAATGTTTTCCAACAATCTAACTCATCACGTTCCCAGTACCAAACACTACCACCATCACCACCACCACCATCTCTACCAGAACCTGAAAAATCGTTACCCACTTATGATAAAATTACCGTGGAAGATTGTATTGATTGGGTTGGACCTCATTCTAATTCAAAACAAGTCATAAATATCTTCTTAAATGGACTAGCGCTTTCTCAACAAGAGATAAGCAAGCTGGAAAAAA
Source organism: Brevipalpus yothersi (assembly GCA_003956705.1). NCBI lineage: Eukaryota > Metazoa > Arthropoda > Arachnida > Trombidiformes > Tenuipalpidae > Brevipalpus > Brevipalpus yothersi. The sequence continues at coordinate 77,064 of QZCP01000170.1, forward strand.
TGGAAAGGTATTTTTTCTCCTCTTTCCTTTTCCTGCCGCCACAAATTATAGTTGTAACCATTTTTTTCTTCTCTTCCGATAGCAAACGATGGGGAATGATCATGAGCGAATAGAAAAATTAACTCAAGAAATTGAAAATATCAAGTATCAACTCAACAGAGTTAGCGTAAGATGACCATATCCTATGTATTCATGGATTTATTTTGAATATCATTTATAGTAGTTTCCCTCATGAGTTATGACTTCTGAAAGTTATAATGAGGGTTTTTTCAGTGAATGACGCTAGATGGTTCCAGGCTTCGAAGCCTAGATCTCTCATAGTATTAGCAGTGTTGCCACCTCAAATCATAACTTACAGAGGAAACCATTGTAATTTCATTATTCTTCTTTTATAATAATATTTTTCTCTCTATTTTCGTTTTCATTTAAGGTTCTCCTAGGAGAAGAAGGACGACCGGTTTTTTCTTGTCATCCCATACCAGTGGACAAGATAATTGATGAGCCAGATTGAAACTCTTCTTTGTGAAGTATTTATTCGAGCCAGCTTTTGGAGCAGAGAGAGCGAATAAAGTGTAAGTATATCTCCTACTGTTTCACTCAGAGGTCCATGTAAGGTGTATCTAAATGATCCAACCAATCATATTCATTCACTCTCTCGTTTTCATTCCTCAGGTTTCCGGACACCGTTTATTTACCTTTCAATTTATTATCAACTTGGTCTTCATTTGAGTTCCGTTTTCGTTGATTATCTCGTGAGATTTTGAAAATTCTCATCCCTTCAAGAGCGTCAATTCAAGAGCCTCAGATCGAGATTCATCCCAGTTTGATGTCCACCGGAACGAGGAGGAGTTTTCGCTGTCTTGATAGTTCCAATGGACTCGGAAGATTTGGGTGTCTTTCCCAGTATCAGTCCATCATTTTATACCTCTGGAAACGATTCAAAGACCTACTCCCAGTCTGTTGTTGGAAACTAATCAATTAAATGCGTTTCCCCTCTCGATGCTCATCAGGGAATATTCATTGATCAAAGAAGTGCCAGTCTCCTGAGAAATAGTTTCCATGAAAACTGTGATTCAAAAATAGGAAATTTCGGAACAAACATCTCTTTTAACTAATCACTCACATCTATATCGCATTGGTGTTATGATTGATTCCCATTTTTGAATATATGACTTATACAATATTGGTGAGACAAAAAATACTGTAAATAAGTGTCTGTAACAAAATTGAGAAAAATGTAAGCTCAATGAATATTCTGTCTTCCCTTTTCATGATATTAACAAGACCTTCTTGGTACTCAACATTACAAACTCAATACAGTCAATACATTCTGTACGCTAAAAAGTATGTCAGTAATATTTTCAATGCCTGAGTAAGGTTTTCGCCATAAAATCTTCAGAAAGTTAATTTTGAAAAATTGAAGCCTGAAATCAGGACGAGAGGCTAAAGGGACGATCTTGTTTCTTTTTTAGTAGAGAATGTTGAAGACCATGAGTTATGAGCAAATTTTCCAACAATTTTGTTTCATAAAATAGAAGACCTTCATCTTTGAATAGGTCACAAATTGAAGCGATTTGATGATAAGCCAATGTTTGAATGACAGGAAGCTCTGGGAATGTTTCAGAAAAAGTTTCAGAAACTTGATTCCTACTTCAAGAGCTTCGTGAGGTTCTCTTGAATTGAAGGAATTATCAAAATCCAGTTCCAACTAAGGCATATCTCTATCTCTTTACTCATCTTGGGTAATGCATCGTGAGCACTCACACTTGAAGAACTGATTATCTTGAAGGATCTTCTGCCTTTGTTTTCTTGTAAAGGAACGATCACAGTAACTGATCACAGGAGCCTCTATTTTGGTATCAAATGATTTTATGGCTCTGACTTGCATTTTGAGCCCATCAAATAGCCAACTAGCATTCGGTGCACAACTGTGATCAAAAACTGAGGAGGCAACATAGAAACCCGTCCCGATGATCGTTGACTCTTCACGAATACTGAAAGAGTTAGTCACTACCTTCCCGTAGATATCGAGGAAAGTTCCCATATCAAGTCCAAGCCGTCTGAAGACAAGAAACCAAGCTTTTCGTAAGAAAGGGCCTTCGGTAGGATGCTCAACTATCTCTTCACGGTGACTAAGCAGAGAATTAAAACTTCTTCTGCCATTTTAAGTCTGAACCACTTCGAATGCTTTTTCGGGATGCTTCTCGAACAGCAAAATCAATCGGTGAACTAATCTAAGGGTTTCCTTTTTGATTAAAAAGAGAGAGCCTGGTTTTGTTAGAATTTCTATTCCCCGTGTGTATTATTTTCCAATCGCGAGCTTGACATGATGAGTCACAATAACGAGCAACTTTGCATTTGGAACATTTTCGAAGTGATGAGCTGAGAAAAAAACAAGAGAAGTTTATGAATAAATCAACAACGAAAATAGCTAGAAATGAATAAGGTGAATTACCTAGCTTTGAAGCAGAAATAGCATCTCGTGTCTACTTTATATGACCTTAAACAGTACATCAATGAATAACATTCAACAATCACATCACCGGGCTTATACTTCACCATTATGGTATTTGAAGGGTGGATTTCTTGGATGGTATGGAAGTCAATCAAATAGAGATCTTTCCATCAATGAAATAAGTCTAAACGGAAAAATTCTCCCTCGGGATGGCTACTGAGATAGATTATTTCACCAGAACATCAAAAAATTTACAAAAATAGCAGTAAAAAATCAAAAAATCGTAACGAGTATTTCGTTTTGAGGAGTGTCTCTTATCTTATATAAAAGAGAAGTTTTGAGCCTGCGAGGTAAAGATGCGCAGGGCTTAGGGGCCTGAGCGAAGTTGGGCCGAGATTTGCCTGTTGAAGCTGCCGAAAATTACGCACTTTGAGAGGTGAATAGACAATTTTAACTGTTGGCATTTTATGATGGAAAACGCAGCCTTAATCTAAACTTCTCTGATACATCAGACCAAATAATTGATTCAATAATTCTAGGCCCCGAAAAGAAAGCGAACAAGCGAGCGAAGCGAGCGCAATAAGCGCAAGTAAGCGACTGCTAGTGCAATTGATCATCAACTCTTGTTGATAAAAAGGCGGCTGTCATCCTCAAGACACGCTCTTCGATGTGTTTTTGAGGCCAAGCTGTCGTGATACTCGATCGAAATATAAATTTTTGTTTAACTTAGATAAATCACTGAATGATGATTACATAATTAATCTATTTAAAATGATTTTTTCATTTTTTCATCGTGCTCAGTTAAGTATATGTTCTTACAAGAGAATCTGAAATGATCCGTTTGAAAAGAGCCCTAACTTGGCTAAAACTTCACTGTAGTTAATTAGCAGTTTGAGTTCATTTACTTCTAGATAGAAAATATTGCAACTCAATGACTCTAACTTTCTAGTGAAGATTGCGATTGTGATAGTTACAAGGATCGTCATTTGAATTCTGTTTTCGTTGATTCCCTAGCGAGATCATGAAGCTTCTCATCACTCTGAGATCGGGATTTCAAAAGTCTCAGGTCAAGATTCAATCCAGTTCGATGTTTACCAGAACGAGGACGAGTTTCCGATGTTTTGGTGGTCTTAGTAGGTTCGGTAGCTCTGAGTGTCTTACAGCTCGCTAGCAGCCTTTGGAAGTTCCACAGTTTTAGTGGTACTAGGAGTTTTGAGAGCATTTATCTTCAGAAGTCTTAGGAGTTTCAGAAGACTTTCTCGGTGCGGCTTCTTTGGAATCCATCTTCTTGTCCAACGATCCTGATTTCTCAACAATGTTCTTTTTCTTAGATTTCTTCTTGCATATGCATACCCCAGTACAAAACAAAATGATAGCGATAATAATTAGCAATATAATCAGAATCCACATAAAATCAGATGGACCACCAATGGAAGGGTGAACCTTTTCACGTCGATTGTTGAAGAATTCATTAGCTCTTCAGTCAAATTGAATTTTTGAAAAATAATCGAAATTTCCCCCGCATTTTCAAGAGCCGTTTCAATAAAAGCCTTGGAGGCATCATCGGTCCTTAGATAATCGGGATTGGGGTGAAGAAGTCGAATAGGTATCATTTTGGTTTGTTGGAAGAGAGATCAAGATAGACAAATTGCATTACTTTTTGAATCAATTTTTGAGATTTTCTAAGTTTACACAAGTAATTGTTATCATTGAAAAGCATGGATCCATGAAGTAAACTCTCCTATTGATGGAAAAACCATGGAAAAAAACTTTTTATGGTAAACAATCGATATAAAAAAAGTCTTTTAATACAATATCTATTATCTCCAATCTTTGATCGACCTTCTTCGACCCTTTATTTTCAACTATTGCCTTCCATGTCAAAATATTCATTCTGAGATTCTCTACCTTATGGTTCATTTGCATTTCGTTTCATTAGACTTAATGATCCAGATGATAATTTTGATTGTTTCTTTGACTAGAAGCATGTGGGAATCTTCGGATCCCATTTAACCAAAATAATATGATAATTTTCCTTGTCCTTGGAGGTTGCTCGAATTTTTTTTGTCCTCTTGTTGCATCGAAAAATGCTTCCAAATTTTATTTGAAAAATTATGCATTCTGAATTTTCACCTATGATTTTTATGAAGTGAAAAAACAAGATTGTATATCAATCAAAAACTTGCCAGAAAGAGTTTGAACTATCGATTCAATTTTACCACCAACAGTCAACATCGTAGGTATGAAAAATTCAAGAAATGTAAGATTCCTATGTAATAATTTACGCACATTAATCATCGATTAATTTATCCTCCAAAAATAGCCTAATAATTCTTTGATTTTTTCCTCTGTTACAGATTATGCGCAAGCTGACCTATCACAGACAGCTTGTTAACTCAAAAAGACTTTAGTAACTAAGGTTTAGTTAAGTCACTTCATTTTGAGTTGTTAGCCAGAAGAAAAGCACGTTTTTAAAACGTCGTTTTATCAACTCATTCTCAACTCATCTTGATAACTTGATTGTCCATTTTTCTTTAATTTTTTGCTTCAAAATCATTGAAATGGTAATCTATGAGCCAGGGGATGTAATTTGGGAGTGTCATCCCTTCACCCATGTCATCGAAGAAAAACAACGATTAATTAGGTGTAATTACTGTTTCCAAAAGTCGTAAGTAGCTGTTTTTGTACAATATTCATTCATAAATCGCTTTGCCAATGCACCTTTTGCAGTTATATGTAATGTAATCAATATTTTGCAGAGAATCACTGAAAAAATGTTCAAAATGTTGGACACTTTATTGTGGCCGCGATTGTCAGGTGAAAGATTGGAAGAATTCCCATCAAATGGAGTGTAAACTTAAAAGAGCCCCTGTTACTGAAACTGAATCATGGACACTCGGTGATGATCACTTCCAGCTGATTGCCAAATTAGCCATGATTGCAACCAAATATCCAGAAAGATTTGAAGAACCAATCAAAACTTTCAAGGGTGAGACCAATATGAATCGAGTTTCGACAACAGTCTTCAAATCACATCCACAAATAGAGCAAATGATGCATTCGGTGTCGCAATCATTTCAAATGAAGTTTAAAGGTATTGATTTTCGACTGAATGTGTCCAAAATCAAAGATTGTGTCCGCTTGGCTATGATGAAGCAGACAAGGATAACAATTTTTGATACATCTCCAATTGGTATGGGAGTTTATGGTGGTGTGGGTGATTTTGATCACAGTTGCTCTCCAAATTGTTGCCAAATTTTTGATGGGACTAAACTTCAAATTAAGGCCATCAAAAAGATTAACACTGAGGAAAATCGTCCCACACTTGGATATATCGATGGACGATTAAATCTTAAATGCGTATTGCCTCCATCTCTACCGTCCAGACAATGGTTTGAGAGAGAATGTATCAAATGCCATTCCAACACATGTTTCCCCACTTGTACTGAGCAACAATTGGCTGATTGGACGAAATTTGTGCTCGAATTTGGGGAAGGTACGGAGGTATTGGGCTATACCAGATGTAACAAATGCAAATGCACAAGAAATCCTACTGGGGCTCTGGATGCTGGTCTCAAATTTTTGGCCCATCAAGGAGATTTTCTCCCAAATCCTCATCCGTTTCGAGCCGCGATCCTTTCCCATCTTTTCCATATAGCCTCTTCGTTGGATGACGATCGATTGAAAAGTATTGCAAAAGAACTTAACAAAAATTTCATGGTAATTTATGGCAAGGATCATACCGTTTATCGCGAATATCCACACATAATGATCCCTTTGGCTGCTCTTGATGAGCTGCCTTGATTTTCATTTTCCATACTTTTTTCTCTTCAAACGGTTGAACACAAAACAAATACTCAATACATGGCCTATTAGCCATTGAACTGATGGCTCATCATGAAAATTTTCCCCGTTTAATCAGTCCTGTTATTTGGGTTTTCCCTCTCTCTGATCTGTATTCTCAACTGATAGAACTACGATAATATCCAGATACATGAATAAATTCTAATCCTTTTACCAGAGAAAAAGTTACTTTTTGCATTGGAATTGTTCCTCACAGGCTCTCCATTGATTCACCTGATGCTTCATTTTTTCAAAGTCACACTCAAATATAAGTCAGATAAATCAAATGTCTCTCTCTCTTCTTACGTAACAGTACTGCAATACACTAGGCTATTAGATAAGGGGATTATCGTAAGCTTCTGGCAAGCATTTACTGACCAGTAAATTTTCTCACAACTTAATTGACCAGAAGAAAAATTATGCAGATTTAAACTCCAAAATATGTTCAGGAAACGAATGAGTCATGAATAATATCCTGTAAAATTATACCCCCAGAAACACTATCTTTCTCTTCACTTGCCTCCCCCTGAGAGAGAAAAGCCCGCCAAAACAATTGAAGTTCCACTCTCGCTTTTCCGTTCCTGTTCATGGTTCTTAACGATTAATTGGATCTTGTTGAAATTTTCCTCAGGAAAACATCATGGCCTGACTGGACAAGTAATGTGAAAAGTATTTTGAAGACTCCAGTGAACTACTTAAAACCGAAAATTTTGGAAATTTTGGAAATCGATGAGTATCCAGCGAGGAGAGTGATTGAGCGATTAAATTTCTTTCGAAAGAATCTCATTCCTGAACTATCAATTCTTGATCAATTTCCAATCGAAACGTAGATTGAGGTGGATAAAAATTCCACGAGAAAAAATTTTTGGGCTCAACACATAGCTCAACTTAATAATGAGAAAGCATATCAAATTTTGGTAGCTTTCCAGTGTATTAATGAGACTTGTTTCAATTATGCTATCCGTATGCAATGACCACGTAGTGCAAGATGATCAAATTTGGTACTATATTGAGATTAATAATCAGATCGAACCACACTCATTAAGTATTCAAGATGATAATACAGGGCAATGAATCATCCGAGTTTGATCCAACTAATATGATCAGTTTGTTTGAATAAATTGAAAATTAATCAGCAACAGTGTAGAATTATCAAGGATTATGAGTGAAAGAGCAAGAATTAAACAAAAGAATCAGATTTCATCATCTCAACTAAATTACAGATTTCATCATGAGGGGAAGAACGAGAGAAGAGATTCCCTTTTCGTGAGAAAGAAGCGATCGTTATGAAAAGCCTATCCAGAATAGGTTGTCTGACAAATGATCTGATGAAATTCATGATGAAATCAGTACTTTGGTTGAAATGATGAAATCTGATTTTTTCTATTGATTCAGATTCTATCATCTCAACTAAAGTACAGATTTCATCATGAGAGAAAGAAAGAGAGAAGAGAACCTCTTTTCGTGGGAAAGAAGCCATCATTTTGAAAAGTATCTCCAGAATAGGTTGTCTGACGAATAATCTGATGAAATTCATGCTTCAAACTCTCTAATCCTAAGGCGTTCCTCTTCGAATCATGGACAACCTCAGAGAGGTGTTCATTATTAACTTCTTTAATGGCTTTCTTGGTTAGACTAGTTGTCGTTCGCAATTAGCTTTACAATTTGATATTGATCAGTGAGCGATGATTCAGAGGTCCAATTTTCTGTGAAAACCAAACGCCTTCCTAATTTATCATTGATTTGTCTCATAATACTTCCGTATTATATTCAAAATTTGAATCAGAAAACTGTTACACATCATGCCGGACAGGTAAAACTTTTGATGAGGATCTTTTTTGCTGCTGTGATTCATATCATCTGTCTGTCTAGATATTGAGAGTGTGAAGGATCTCTTCTTATTTACTGCTCAATTTGAATCATCTACCAAATCAAAAGAATCGTGTATAGATATAGTAGCAATGTTGAAGTGAATCTTGTAGCTGCGAAGAATTATAATTATTTGTCTTAAAATTTCGTTTGGAATGAAAAGAGATCAATTTGACAAAATATGTTCATTTACTCCAATTGAAATGGTTTGACAGAGCGAATAGAGAAACTCTTAGATTGGATCGTCTATCTTCGAAAAGTACCAAATCAGCGGCAACAGTGAAATACGAGCCATTCCATCTCGAGTGACGAAAGTCCACTCCTATCTCTATGAATAACCAAGAAACAATTTGATTTTAATTGAATGTCAAGTTAGCTTTCCCGATGAGATCAATTTTATCTCTCAGTAAAAGGCTCACAAATAGCTCACCTTCCCCTGAACGATTAGCTATGGAAGTATCACAAATTTTCTGCCATGAGTAACATTATTTGATTGCTCAAATTTGGTAGTGGCCACAAACAATTCGATGCATTTTGATATTTTTTCATTGCAGTTCTTCCTCTCTATAAACTGCGAAAGAGCAACAGGCAGGGGGATGTATCTGTTTTCGAAGCTGTTGAAGATTTTGGCGCGATTCAATAGCTGTGCGAGAATCGTGAAATTTTTACGTCGTTCCAGAGACCTGAACCCATTACACCGACCCTAATTAATTAATTAAATCGATTATATTCAGAAAAATAGATGGCAGTTGATGAGGATGAATCTTTTGCAGGATCATAACTTGTTACAATAATCTATCGCTTAATCTTTCTAATTTTTTACCCCTACTTCGACTATAGTCCGAATTCTGTACTGACTATGTTCACCTTGAAGTAAGCTCAGTGTTTCATGGCTGTTATATCCGGAAATAGCCCTGAACTTGATGATTGAAAGAACAAGAGAGAACAATTTCAAGCCCTGGTGGTGGATGTAAATCCTCGATACTCACCGCAACGTCAAGGTTTTTCATCGCAAGGTTTCCGATCAGCTATGGTCTCCTTCTTTTGCTCATCATCAAATTTTAGTTGAACAATAAAGTGTGTTTTGAGGATCCTTTTCTTGTGGAAAACCTGTTGAGTAGTCATTTGACATAGCATTAGATAGGTGACAAATGCCAGGTTTATTTGCCATTAGTGATACGAAATTCTACCATTTCTAATTTGTCTCTTTTTTTCCATTTTTAAAATAAAGTTGAGATTGATAACATTTTATTAAAATAACAACTTTTTTTTGGTCCTACAGTTTAAAAACATACTGGATGGAAAATTGATATGAAAAATAACAATGATCACTATGAACTTAAATTATATAAATTTAAATTGAATAATAGATCAAAAATAGAAGATAAACTCGTTGATAGAATTGATGCTCATTACCTATACAGTGGACTATATTGTACTTAATTGCCAAAGTGAATGTTGAAAGCCATGAGTTATGGAAAAATTTTCAACCAACTTTTTTTCAAAAAAAGGACCTCGCTTATCTTTCAATAAAGTACAAATCATAGCAAGTCGCTGATATGTGAGAGTCAGTTCTACTGAAGGTCCTGGAAATAATTTCAAATGAAGTCTCAAAAGTTTGATTCCTGATTTGAGAGCTTCGTTAATATCTGTACAAGTGTAGAAATTTTCCAAATTCAATAGCAATTGAGCCATATCCTTATCCTCCTGCTCATTTGGGCTCAAGCATCGAATACATTTACACTTGAAGAAAAAGCTATCAACAGCTTTTGAGTTTCTTTTCTTGAAAGATAGTGGCCACAGTAATTGACCACAGGAGCTTCGATCTCTGTATCAATTTCTTTTAGTGCTCTCACTTGCATCTTGAGACCATCGAAAACTTGACACGCATTTGGAATACAATTATGATCGAAAACTGAAGAAGCTATGTACAAACCAGTTCCAATTTTGGTTAATCTATCAGGAATACCGTAAGAATTGATGGCTATTTTTCCATATATTCTGAAGAAAGTTCCACAAGTAACATCAAGTGGCTGGAAAAAGAGAGACCAGGCAGCTTGTAAGATTGGACCAATATCGGAATGCTCAGATATTTCTTTACTGTGACTTAATAGAGAATTGAAACTTCTTTTGCCATTGTGAGTTTGGAACTCTTCAAATTCTTTTTCAGGACACTCCTTCAGTAGTAAAATCACTCGAAGAGTCAATCGATACATATCATCCTCAAGGAAGATATCTCTAGAACGTGGTGACTGTCGAATGAATACTTTGCATTCAGCTTTATGCACCTCTTTCCAATCTTTGGTTTGACACATGAGGCCACAATAACGAGCAATCTTGCATTTCGAACACTTTTTGGGAGCTTCCGTGAGACTAAAAAATGGAAAAAAGAAAATTAGTCAGATAAATTGGGGAGAGAAAAAAATCAAGACTATAATTACTTCACTTTTAAGCAATATTGACATGCTTTGGTTATCCTAGAAGGTGAAACACAATGTACAAAGGGATAACATTCAACAATCACATCACCAGGCTGGTATTTAACCATTCTGTTCAGGTCTGAATCAACAAGATCTCAGAGATCACGAAGATAATCCGATGGTCGATAGTTTGATTAAATATAAAAATAAGAAAATCTCTTCGAAAGTGATAATTTTCATGGTACAACGATCTTAGTCCACCTGAATATTGTCGAAATTTTGAGCAAAAAATCTTGATGAAACTAATGACTTCACTCATAGGAATGGATGTAATTGACTTTTCTTCTACACATTTAATTTGGAAGAGAATTCACCGGAAACTGTGCTTCCATCAGGATGCGGAAGTGGAAAGTCATCAGGAAATGGAAAAGAAACTGAAATGAGTAATCAACTTTTTACTCAAAACTCGTCACTGACTTTTTTGACCAAGCGATGGTTGATTCATTAAATCAATATGGAGTTTTTCGGGTGAGGACTGATTAGTGTGGCATAAAATACACATGATTTAAAAGTTTATCATACTGAATCCTAGGAAGAAGTGAATAAGCTTCAAATTCAGTATATCGATAGTATTTTCCCGTTACGATATCACCAAAAACAAATGGGAGTTAATCAAATCATAGGACTAAATTACATCTGGAAATTGGCACTCAACTGGCCTGAGCGAGACAAACTCATCGATATTGAGTTTTTTCTCAAACTGATTTCAGCAGAACAGAAAAATTTTCGCGATGTTAATGATTTCTTCATGTATGATGAAGCAAACAACTGCATGGGAAAATTGATCAATACATAATTACGATGGATTAATGATCGAGCTTCATCGATTCAGTGAGTTGATCTTGATAAACAGTCTTATGGGCAATCCATAATGATTGTTCTACGTTTGATTACAATAATTGTGTGTTATTGCCACTTGAGATATCTTCGTGCTATTAGAGTTGGGAAAGTTATCATCATGAAGTAAAACAATGAAAAACGTTTCTCTCTTTTTCCCAGAGATGACAAATCAAAATTTGCTGATAAAATGCGAACTGTTTTGGTTTCACTCACTTTCCTGCATGAGGATATCCGTTGTCATTTTTGTTCGGAATAGTTGATAAGATTTTGTTCTTGATATTGTTTGACTTCTCCAGTATCGGTTCATCAGTTCTAGACCTCTGGAAAAGTTCTCAAGATATCTTTCTGGTATGCTGCTGGAAATAATCAATTGAATGTGCTTATCTTTCTCTAACATCTGATGAGGAATGTCCATCACTCAATGAGAAGTCAGTCTTCAAGGAGAATATTAATCATACAACGCATTCTTCACATGGTGTTGCAAATATATGTCCCTAAGAATGCTATAGTAGTTAGTTTCAAAGTGGGCTTCTTATTGGTGTTTTTACTATTTAACACCCAGTACTCTGATTTCATGATTGGCTCTCATTTTTAAAATCTCTTATCAACATCAACAGTATCAGAAAGAAGTTATAAAGTAATTTTGGAACCAAATGGATGTCTGCAGCAAAAATTGGTAAGATACATACAGTATGTATTAGCTCAATGACGAGAGTGATTCATCTTCTCTTCTTTATCTCATCAAAGAGGTTTTAATTCGAAAAAATTTGTACTTATGAGGAACTGTCAGAAGAACAATCCTTTTTCTTTAGCAGAGAAGCTCGATGCCAGGAGCTATGAAAAAATGAGAAATTTTTTTATCAGTTTTTTCTGCGCAACGGAAAACGACCATCTTTGAATGATTATTTATTCTGGTTCTTAATATGAATTTTTAAATATCTTCAAATATTTAAATTTTTCACAAAAGTTTTTGAAAAGTTGATAAGTTCCAGATCTCTTCTAGTTTGAATTTTCAGCGGGAAATAACAAATTGAAGCGATTTGATAATAATATTATTTGAGAGTGTTGTAATGCTCAACATAATGGTCTAACATAAGTTTCCTAAACTTGACTGATTCGAGAGCCTCATGAGGGTTCTTTGATAAGGAGAAATTCGACCTAATCAAAGCTCTTTCCTCTTGCTCATCAGCAGCCATGCACCGTTGACATTTACACTTGAGAAAATAACTATGCTCAAGAATTCCCTGTCTCTCCTCTCTAGGTTTCATATAGTCAATATAACTGATGACAGGAGCCTCAACATCTGTGTCAAAACTCCTGACGGCCCTAATCTGCATTTTGTGTCCATCATAAAACTGAAGAGCATTTGGTATACAACTATGATCGAAAACTGAGGCGGCAATATAAAGTGCTGCCCCAATTATCTCTGTTTTATCCCTAATACTGAATGAGTTACTCCTTATTTTCCCATAGATATTGAAGAAACTAATAAAATCAACTTCAGCATATCTGGGGAAATGTAGAAGGAGATCTGACCAAGCTATTACTGAGTTGGCGACTCTCAATGGCATGCTGGCATGCTTCTTGCTATGGCTAACGAGAGAATCGAAACTTCTCTTGCCACCATAAGTTTGGACTTCTTCGAATGCTTTTTCAGGATGCCTCTTGAGTAGGTCAATCACTCGGAAAACCAATTTCAAAGTAATATCATCGGATATTCCCAAAGAAGGATTGGCGAGAACTTCACATTCACTCTTGTGCGCTATTTTCCAATCTTCAGCCTGACATGAAGAGTCACAGTACCGAGCAACTTTGCATTTTGAGCATTTTCGAAGTGGTGATCTTGAATCGTAGATGCAAAAGTATAAGAATTCATGAATATGAATAAATATGTGGCATTAACAGAAAAGAGTAGAATTACCTAGCTTTGGTGCAAAAATAGCATCTTTTTTCCACCTCAGTTGGGTTTAAACAATACACGAATGGATAACATTCAACGATCACATCGCATGGCTTATATTTCACCATTGTTTTCCACTGAACTTCAATTTCTTTTTTAATAAGAAAGTCTCAATCGACCAATGATCCAGGCAAAACTGACAAAATTCTCATTCTTATACATATGGATAACGGTAACGATTTTCAATTAAAAAGTGACATATTGTTCGTTGCAACGTTCATGTTTCCTTAGCAACGCTTACAGTTCTCATTCAGAAGGCGCACTTTTCAATGCACTCTGGAAGCCACATGAGAACATTTGAAAATTCATCAGTGCATAGAGAGGAATACTTCACCGGTAGTCTGATCTGAGCTTATTGTATTTTCGATGCGTTGGTGAAATATAGTTTTTGATCAAAGCTTCCTAGATGAAAATTTTGGCAATACCTTAGGAGAAAAGATCTGTCTTTCCAAGTGGATGCGTTGATGAAGTATTTCTAGTTTTGAAGTAGTGTAGCCCCCTGTGTCTTCTCCTTTTCATGATTTATCGAGACCTTCTTGGAACTCAACATATACATTCTGAACGCTGAAGAGTTTGTGAGTCATTTTTCAATTCTCAATAAAAATTTTCTCCAAAAAATCTTCAGAAGGCTAATTTTAGAAAATTGAAGCCGCGAAGAAAATCAGGAAGAGAGACCAGGACGATCTTGTCTCTTTCTTAGTAGAGAATGTTGAAGACCATGAGTTATGAGCAAATTTTCTAACAATTTTGTTTTATAGAATAGACGACGTTCATCTTTGAATAGGTCACGAATTGAAGTGATCTGATGATAAGCCAATGTTTGAATGACAGAAGGCTCTGGAAAGTGTTTCAGAAAAAGTTTCAAAAACTTGATTCCTGCTTCAAGAGCTTCATGAGGTTCTCTTGAATTGAAAAAATTATCAAAATCCAGTTTTAATTGAGGCATATCTTTATCTCTTTGCTCATCTTGTGTAATGCATCGTAAGCACTTACACTTGAAGAAATAAGTATCTTCAAGAAATTCCTGCCTTTGTTCTCTTGTCAAGAAACGATCACAGTAACTGATCACAGGAGCCTCTGTTTCGGTATCAAAAGATTTTATGACCCTAACTTGCATTTTGACTCCGTTAAATACTCGGCAAACATTCGGTGCACAACTGTGATCAAAAACTGAGGAGGCAACATAAAGACCGCTCCCAAACTTATCTAACTTGTTACAAAAAATACCGAAAGAGTTAATCACTACCTTCCCATAAATATCGAGGAAAGTTTCCATATCAAGTCCAAGCTGTTTGGAGAAAAAGAGCCAAGTTTTTCGTAAGAAAGGGCCTTTCAAAGGATGCTCAGTCAACTCTTTACTGTGACTGAGCAGAGATTGAAACTTCTTCTCCCATTATAAGTCTGAACCTCTTCGAATGCTTTTTCGGAGCGCTTGTTGAACAGTGGAATCAATCGTAGGATCAATCCAAATACATTGGTTTCGATTAAACTACGAGAAAATGGTTCTACCAGAATTTTGCATTCCGCCTTGTGTACCATTTCCCAGTCGCGAGCTTGACATGATGAGTCACAATAACGAGCAACTTTGCATTTGGAACATTTTCCGAGTGATGAGCTGAGAAAAACACAAGAGAAGTTTATGAATAAATCAACAACAAAAATAGCTAGAAATGAATGAGGTGAATTACCTAGCCTTGAAGCAGAAATAACATCTCGTGTCCACTTCAGATGAGTTCAAACAGTGTATCAATGGTTAACATTCAACAATCACATCACCGGGCTTAAACTTCACCATTATGCTATGTAGAGGCTGAATTTCTTCAATGGTATAGAAGTCAATCAAACAGTGATCTATTCATCAATGAGATACAAGTAAGTCTGAAGGAGAAAATTTTTTTTTGGATGGCCATTGAGATAGATCACTTAACCAGAAAATTAAGTAATTTACAGAAATAGCTGTAAAAATCAAAAAATTGTAACGAGTAATTCGTTCGGAGGAATGGATACAATTAATCTTCTTATGTAAAAAATAATATTTGAGATGCCGAAAAAGGAGATGCGCTGGCCGTTCTCATGAGCCGAACTGATTTGAGCCCGCTTTGCTCAGGCAAGTCCACATACATTGGCCTCTATGCTATCAATAGTAGCGTGCGGTTAGCGAAGAGGACTGCGAGCATCTGAAGTTCTAAATTTTAGGAATGAGATTTTTTGATTTTCAGATCGCAGAAAAAATAGCCGGCTTCAACTTGGGCTCGAAAATAAGAGCGAACAAGCGAGCGATCTTCTAGTCACCAAGAATATAAACTTATGTTGTTGAGTCTGTCACTCCCAAAGTGCGCTCTTCGATGCGTTTTTGAGGCCAAACTGTCGGGATGCTCGATCGAAATATGAGTTTTGTTTAATTCAAATATATGACTACATGATGATAACAAGTTTAATCTATTTAAAATGATTTTTTTATTATGTTCAGTTAGGTAAATGTTTTTACAAGAGAATTTGAAATGATCCGTTTTAAAAGAGCCCCAACTGGGGTGAAGCTTCTCTGTAGTCGATAAGCAGTTTGAGTTCATTCACTTCTAAATAAGAAATATTGCAAATCAATGTCTCTAACTTTCTAATGAAGATGTGATAGTTACAGCGAATATCATTTGGGTTCTGTTATCTGTGATTTTTTAGTGAGATCTTGAAGATTCTCATCACTCTGAGAGCGTGATTTCAAAAGTCTCAGATCAAGATTCAATCCAGTTCGATGTTTACCAGAACGACGACGAGCTTTCGCTGTTTTGGTGGTCTTGCTAGGTTCAGCCGCTTTGGGTGTCTCAGCAGCCTTTGGAGGTACCACAGTTTTAGTGATACTGGGAGTCTTAGGAGTTTCTGTTTTTTCCGGAGATTTTGGAGTTTCAGAAGATTTTTTCAGTGCTGCTTCTTTGGAATCTATCTTCTTCTCCAACGATACCGATTCCCCAACAGCCTCCTTTTTCTTGGATTTCTTTTTGTATATGCCTACCCCGGTATAAATCAAAATGATAGCGATAATAATCAGCAATAGAATAAGAATCCACATAAAATTAGATGGACCAGCAATGGAAGGCTGAACATAGATTTTCATCGGTCCTCCAGTAGATCGAATAAAGTTGATCGAACAATTTTCTGGGTCATAAATATCGATATCGCTCGCTGAATATTCATTGCCCGAATATTTAACATTATCTATTCGTTTACCAGATATTTCAAAATACACTTCCTCTCCAAACTTTTCATTCAATTTATATGGTACTGAAATTGTTACCTCGAACTTTCCACCTGTTAAATTTTTGTAGTCACCAGTCCCACTAAAACATTGATAACTATCGATACTGGAATCAGGTTCCTTATCAATACATGAAGAGCCACTCCAAATACAAGGATTGTAATATCCAAGCATGGTACATGTTTCACATGATGGAAACTCAAAACACTCCAATATCGGACGGAATACAGGCAGGGTATTTTCCAGGGAAAGAATGACCTGTAATCCTTTTTTCGAATCAATAAAAATCTGACCCCAAGTTAAAGATTCGTTATCGTTAGAACACTTGATTTCCTCAACGTTCATCTGTAGGTCACAAAAGAAAGCATACTCTTGTTCCCTAGAAATTACAGCAAGTTTCGTTTTTCCTATCTCGTGTCCAAGCCAGAAAACCTTTTCAACAAATACATTGAATTTAGGTGGGAAAACGTGTTCAGCCTTGGTACGATTGTAAATATAGATCAATATTTCATTTTGATCGCTACAATTTTTGGCCACTACGATCGTGTCCCGCAACCAATCTTCTAATCTCAACAGATTAGAAGAATAATCACCCTCTTTACATTTCTCTATCGATTTCTGCATTTCATCAAGAATGACGGATAATTGGTAAACTTTCAAAAAAACTCTGTCTGACTCTTCCAAGTGTACATAGAGTAAAGGTTCGATAGAAGACGAACCGAGGACCACCCACTTTCCTTTGAGGAATCCAATTGCTGAAATTTGTGGAGCTTTTAATTGAGATTCATCTTTTCCCGAATAATTAATTTTTAATATGAATGTCTTGCCGCTCCTGAGATTCCCATAGGGAATAAATGTATCATCATTCCAAATGAATGATCTGTCATGATACCAATAGGGAACAGGGCCTTTGGTTGGAATTTCATCAAAGATAGTTCCAGTCAGATTCATACTTGCGAGGAGGAAGGAGCCATCTTGCAATTGAAACATGTTAGCCCAAACTAAATCACTATCGATTCGAGGAGCCAATCTTGTTCCATTGGTTATACTTATATTTCCAATTCGTTTCAATTTCTCAATATCCAAAAGCACAACATTGGAAAAATGGTAAGCTAAAATAATTTTTCTGTCTTTACCAATGAAAAACATCCTTGCAACCTCGTATCCGTTATATTCCCTTCGAGGGAATTTAAAATATTTACCATCTATCAGAAGTGTGAAGGTATCTTCAATCAAGGTTCGAGATGAATTCACCACAGTTACATAGGTATCATCGTATTGAATGAAATCTGTTGACTTGTAAGATGAGCAAGCTATCAATAGGCTCATCAACCATATGGAACGATACATTATCAAAAAACATTTGGATAATTTCTACAAGATTTGAGCATCTCATTAATTGTCACTGATGAATGAATCGAACATCGTTACAAAATCCTCGTCTTCAAAATTGATGGGTAACATTTGAGAGAGTGTAAATACAACTGATTGATTGAAAATAATCCAGGAATGGAGCAGTATCAAATCCATACCACATATCAAAGAATCCTAACAATGAATATTTTTTTGCTACTCCATCAATCATCATATTGATGTTCATAGAATTTGAGTAGTTCAATATGAGTCGATTTCTCTGTACAAGCTATAAAGAGAGAGAAAAGTTTTTTCATTGTTTTACTTCATGATGATAACTTTCCGAACTTTAATAGCACGAAGATATCTCAAGTGGCAATAACACACAATTTTTGTAATGTAAAAAACGTAAAATAATCATTATGGATTGTCCATAAGATTGTTTATCAAGATCAACACTCTGAATTGAGAAGCTCGATCATATATTCATCGTAATTAATCCTCTAACTTTACTCTTCCGCATCCTGATGGAAGCACTGTTTCCGGTGAATTCTCTTACAAATTAAATTAGTGGAAGAAAAGTCAATTACATCCATTCCAACAAGTCAGTAGCCTCACCAAGATTTTTTGCTCAAAAAATTCATATGGACTAAGATCGTTGTGCAATGAAAATTATCCTCTTCGAAGAGATTTTCATATTCTTATATTTAACCAAACTATCGACCATCAGATTATCTTCGTGATCTCTGAAATCTTGCGAATCTGAACAAAATGGTGAAGTACCAGCCGGGTGATGTGATCGTTGAATGTTTTCGTTGGTACATTGTTCAAAGCTCGAAGCATTTGAGGCCAGTTTCGAATGCTTTAGAAAATTTTCTCTGCTGGATAAGATTTTCAAATTCTTTCTTCATCTTAATCAGATCGATATCTGATGACTGATCAGGATTTGAGCATTGAGAACAGGCACACTGAAAATAGTGATCTCTCATTAAAAGTGACTGTCTCCCAGCTTTTGAAAGCAAAGGCCCAACATAGGTGATATAAGGAACCTCATGATCAGTATCAATATCTTTCAATACTCTTATTTGCATTTTGATTCCATCGAAAGTTTGAATGCAATTAGGTGAACAACTGTGATCAAAAAATGAGGTATCAATATACAACCCAGAGCCAACCAGAGTGTTTCCAAACATAATTCCGTGTGAATTGATAGCAACTTTTCCATATATTTCTTGGTAAAATTCGATTGGAAATCTAAACCCAGAATTAAAGAGAAGCCATGCCACATGACTGTCAGCCATTCCATTCGGCTTGTCAAATATTTCATCCACATGGCTTAGAAGCGAATTGAAATTCTTTTCTCCACTGAAAGTTTCAACCATTTTGGATGCTCTTTCAGGATATTTATTGAGAATAAGAATCACTCTGACCAATAATCGTAAATGATCGCTTATAAATAGCTCAGGAGTTGCCTTCATTGAATCTCTCTTGAAAATAATACATTCCATTCGATGAACTTCTTTCCAATCTTTAGCTTGACAATCTCGACCACAATAGCGGGCAACTTTGCAACCAGCACATGATTTCAAAGGAGATCTTTGGGAAAAAAATTTGGATCATTTGGATTAGTCGTAAAATAAATCATTATTCATACACTTACCTGTCCTCAAGACAATAGTGACATCAGATATCTTTCACTTCATTCTTTATACAATGAGCAGAAGGCCCACATTCAGCGATAATATCACCAGATTTGAATTTCATGATTCAAATTTAGTCTTATACTTTCACAGTCAATTCAATACTGACATTTTTTGGGGAGAAATACTGATAGAACTTTTTTTCTCTAAAGGCAATTAAAACTGGCATTTGTCATGTATCAAATGCTGAACCCAAAGACAGGTTTTCCACAAGAAAAGGATCCTCAAAACACACTTTATTGTTCAACTAAATTTTGATGATGAGCAAAAGAAGGAGACCACAGCTGATCAGAAACTTTGCGATGAAAAACCTTGACGTTGCGGTGAGTATCGTGGATTTACATCTACCATTATGGCTTGAAATTGTTCACTCTGGTTCATTCAATCATCAAGTTCAGGGTTTCTTCCGGAAATAAGAGCCATGAAACACTGAGCTTACTTCAAGGTGAACATAGTCAGTACAAATTTTGACCATAGCCGAAGTAGGGACAAAGGTTAGAAACAAAAAACACCGAATAAGATGGGACAAGAGAAAAAAATTTGTAGAAATCCCATGTGAGAAGGGGGGAGAATAAAGCGATAGAGAATCATAACATGTTATGATCCTTCAAAAGGATGATCCTCATCAACTGCCATCTAGTAATCTGAATATAGTATATTAGTAATTAATTAACCAATTAGGGTGGGTGTAATGGGCTCAGGTCCCTGAAACGAGGTCAAAAATTCTCACAATTCCCGCATAGCTATTGAATCGCGCCAAAATCTTCAACAGCTTTGAATACTGGTATGTCTCCCTACCTGTTGCTCTTTCGCATTATGAAGAGAAAGAACTGTAATGAAAAAAATCAAAATGCATCGAAATGTTTGTGGCCACTACCAAAGTTGAGCAATCAAATAATGTTAATCATTGCAGAAAATTGATGATACTTTAATAGCTAATCGGTCAGGGGAAGGAGAGCTATTTAGGAACCTTTTGTTGAGAGATAAAATTGTTCTCATGAAGAAAGCTAACTTGACCTTTAATTAGAATCAAGTTATTCCTTGGTTATTCATAGGAGTAGACTTCCGTCACTTGAGATGAAATGGCTCGTATTTCACTGTTGCCGCTGATTTGGTACTTCTCAAAGATAGACGATCCAATCTAAGAGTTTCTCTATTCGCTCTGTCAAACCATTTCAATCGGAATTAATTGGAATTGGAAAGATTAGGAGCACACTTTCATCCTGAAATAACTATGATCGGATTTTTCTGCCTCAATTGAATCTTTGGACACTGTTCCAAAATGTCGATCCGATTCATTCATCGGAGAATTGATCATCCACCGAGACGATAAGCAAATCGATCAAAGGGGAAGGTTGAGATTTTTTATTTTCAGATTCAGACAAGATTGCGTCATGACATTATGGTATAAGTATCAAAGTGAAGAATTTAACACATGTCAAGAGATGATAAGAAGCAATCCTCAAACGTCAATTAAAGCAGAGCACATTCATCAATGATCTGCTTGTATTCCTCATAAAAAAATGTGTCCATTCCATGAGTGAGAATGAAATTCTTGTAAAGATCCTGGGCAATAGCGGCCTTCCGTTCATCGTTGGCCAGTCTGGCCCAATTATAAAGGTGAACCAATAAAAAAGTTCTGAACGGATGAGGATTAGGCAGAACACCATACTCATGGGACAAGAATTTTAGTTTGGCATCAATAGCAGGAGTGTAGTTTTTTGTTCTCGAAATGGCTTTATCAACTTTTTCAGTCGCTCTGATCCAGTCATTGAGCGACAAGCTAGAACGATCTGAGAAACAATCTCGAGATTCACAGGAAGCACATACCGGTGTTATAAGGTTTTGTACACAAGAGGAAGACTTGTACACCTGGTATAATCGCGGTTCAACGTATGCCAAGAGAGGAGGTTCAGATTGTGAATTGAACTCTTTGATTGCTCTCACTATCATTCTGATTCCATCGAAAACTTGAAAACAATTGGGAGAGCAACTGTAATCGAACACACAAGTGGAAACGAAAAGACCAGCCCCGAGACCATCCAAGCCACATTGTCTGATGCATGATTGATTGAGTATGACTATCTGACAACACAGAGGAATCTTGGTCATGTCAAATTTATACGGAATATTGGCACAATAGTATTCCAATTCCCCAATGGTTGTATCGAGAACTTCTTCCCGGTTGATCTTCTTCTTTTTGCCAGGATTTTGCAATTGACTGAGCTTCATTTCACCATGATATGTGGCAAATGGTGTTTCAAATCGTTCCGGATACTCGGTGGCAATAAGCATCAATCGTAAACACAACTGTAGATCATGATATGCTAGTGGCCATCTTTTAGGTGGTGCCAATTTCGTGAGATTCAGTTTACATTCCACTTTGTGAACATTTTTCCAATCTCTCTTTTGACACTTTTCACTGCAATATTGAAAATTGTGGCAGCCAGAGCATCTTTTAAGGGATGATCTATTAAGTAGAAAGTGGAGAAGTTCATTTAATCAGATTGCATCCACTCAATTGCGCAAAAAGATATCGACACATTACAATACACACGAATAACTTACGATTGTTTCAAGCAATAATTACATCTTTTTGTACGCTCGTTTTCAGAGACCGCAGCGACAAAAGCTTCACATTCACTGATAACATCACCAGGCTGGTAAATCACCATGTTTAAAAGTTAAACAATCAAACAACTACAATCACAATTAAAATCAAAATCAATTACAATTCACTTACATGCACACCCGCAGCACGCCTTCTCCATGTGACTCATGTTACAAGTCTGTTATTGACTCTCAACAGGAACGGAAAAGCGGGAGAGAAACTTCAACTGTTTTGGCGGGCTTCTCTTTCTGAAAGTATATTTTGAAATATCTGGTAAACGAATAGATAATGTTAAATATTCTGGCAATAAATATTCAGCGAGCGATATCGATTTTTATGACCCGAAAAATTGTTCAATCAACTTTATTCGATCTACTGGAGGACCGATGAAAATCTATGTTCAGCCTTCCATTGCTGGTCCATCTAATTTTATGTGGATTCTGATTATATTGCTAATTATTATCGCTATCATTTTGCTTGGTACCGGGGTATGCATATGCAAGGCTTTTGGAGATAAAGATGCCCTCAAAACTCCAAGTACCACTAAAACTGTGGAACCCCCGAAGGCTGCTAAGACACCCAAAGCAGCTGAACCTACCAAGACCACCAAAACAGCGAAAGCTCGTCGTCGTTCTGGTAAACATCGAACTGGATTGAATCTTGATCTGAGACTTTTGAAATCACGCTCTCAGAGTGATGAGAATCTTCAAGATCTCACTAAAAAATCACAGATAACAGAACCCAAATGATATTCGCTGTAACTATCACATCTTCATTAGAAAGTTAGAGACATTGATTTGCAATATTTCTTATTTAGAAGTGAATGAACTCAATCTGCTTATCAACTACAGGAAAGCTTTATCCAAATTGGGGCTCTTTTCAAACGGATCATTTCAAATTCTCTTGTAAAAACATTTACCTAACTGAACATAATAAAAAAATCATTTTAAATAGATTAACCTTGTAATCATCATTTAGTCATATATTTGAGTCAAACAAAAACTCATATTTCGATCGAGTTTCTCGATTGTTTGGCTCCAAGAAAGCATCGAAAATCGCGCCTTGAAAATGAAACATTTTTCTATCAACAAAAGCTGATATTTTTGATAATTAAATGTATACGTTGCTCCAAACGTATTACTCGTTACGATTTTATACAACTATTTTTGTAAACAATTTGATGTTCTGGTTAAATGATCTATCTCACTTGCCATTCCATGAGAAAATTTTATCGTTGAGACTCATCTCATTGACGACAAGATTACTATTTGATTGACTTCCATCGAAGGAATCCATCCTCTGCAGAGCATAATGGTGAAGTATAAGCCCGGTGATGTGATTGTTGAATGTTATCCATTAATGTACTGCGTAGACTCATCTCAAGTGGACACGAGATGCTATTTTTGCGTTAAAGCTAGGTAATTCACCTCATTTATTTCGAGATATTCTCGTTGTTGATTTACTTACGAACTTTTCTTGTTTTTTTCTCAGCTCATCACTTCGAAAATGTTCCAAATGCAAATTTGCTCGTTATTGTGACTCCTCGTGTCAAGCTCGCGATTGGAAAATGGTACACATGGCAGAATGTAAAATTCTGGCAGAACCATTGTCTCGTAGTTCAATCGAAATCAGTGATTTTGGATTAGTTCTCCGATTGATTCTGCTGCTCAAGAAGCATCCCGAAAAGGCATTCGAAGAGGTTCAGACTTATAATGGGAGAAGAAGTTTCAATTCTCTGCTCAGTCACAGTAAAGAGTTATCTGAGCATCCTTTGAAAGGCCCTTTTTTACGAACAACTTGGCTCCTTTTCTTCAAACAGCTTGGACTTGATATGGAAACTTTCCTCGATATCTATGGTAAGGTAGCGATTAACTCTTTCGAAATTTTTGGTAACAAGTTAGATAAGGTTGGGAGCGGTCTTTATGTTGCCTCCTCAGTTTTTGATCACAGTTGTGCACCGAATGTTTGTCGAGTATTTGATGGGCTCAAAATGCAAGTTAGGGCCATAAAATCATTTGATACCGAAACAGAGGCTCCTGTGATCAATTATAAAGAAGAATTTTTGACAAGAGAACAAAGACAGAGAATTTTTGAAAATAATTATTTCTTCAAGTGTAAGTGCTTACGATGCATTACCCAAGATGAGCAAAGAGATAAAGATATGCCTCAATTAAAACTGGATTTTGATAATTTTTTCAATTCAAGAGAACCTCACGAAGCTCTTGAAGCAGGGATCAAGTTTTTGAAACTTTTTCTGAAACACTTTCCAGAGCCTTCTGTCACCCAAACATTAGCTTATTATCAAATCGCTTCAATTTGTGACCTATTCAAAGATGAACGTCTTGAGTTTTACGAAACAAAATTGTTGGAAAATTTTCTCATAACTCATGGTCTTCAACATTCTCTACTAAAAAAGAAATAAGATTGTCCTGGTCTCTCTTCCTGATTTTCCTAAAGGCTTCAATTTTCTGAAATTGACTTTCTGAAAATTTTTCGATTTTTTCGAAAATCTTACTCGGGCATTGAAAAAACCACTGACACTTTTTTCAGCGCACAGAATGTATATGTTGAGTTCCAAATAGGTCTTGATAAGCTCATAAAACGGAGGAGGCACAGCATTTATCAAGGCCACATTTTTCTTTGATTTTGCTAAAGACACTCATTTACAGTATTTTCTGTTTCGCCACTATTGTATCGAATATATATTTGAAAATGAGAATAAATCATGTGGCTAATGTGATGATTGATATAAGTAAATAGTTCAACGAGATGATCATTTCGATATTTCATATTGTTGAACCACTGTTTTTATGGAGGATATTTCCTAGGAGACTGGCTCGGCTTCCATCAATGAATACTTCTTATGAGCATCAAGAAAAAAGAGAAAACGCATTCAATCGATTAGTGTCCGACAAAAGACTGAAAATGTGTCTTGGAAACTTTTCCGGAGATCTGAAAATGATGAACCAATACTGAAAAAGACATCAAAATATTCCAAATCTATTGGAACTATCAGGACAGTGAAAACATCTACCGTAAAAGTAAAAGTCGAACTGGATTGAATCTTGATTTGTGGCTTCCAAAATCAGGCTCTCAGAGTGATGAAAATCTCTATGATCTCCTGAGAAAACGAGTGATAATAGAATTCAGATGAGAATTCTAGGGCTAATAATAAATTTGAAGATAAATCAGAACTACTTTCAGTCTTGAGATGCCTCATCAACCCATCCAACTGGAAATGAAGATCTTTTCTACCAACAAGTAAATATTGCGAAAATCTTGTCAATGCAGTTTCGGTCAAAAACTATAGTACTCCAACGTACCACAAATGCAACAAAATAAAACTACTTTCCATAAAGTATTCTTCCCCTATGCATTGATGGACCCCTCTATTTTGGTAAAATATGACCAGTAATCACATTTTCGTATGTGGCTTCCAGAATGTATTGAAAAGTGCGCCTTATACATGAAAACTGTTAAACTGTTAACGTTGCTGGGGAAACATTAACGTTACAATGAGCAATGTTTCACTTTTTAATGGAAAATTTACCGTTATTTTTTTGTACGGCAAAGTTTGTCCGTATGTATCAGAACGAGAATCCTTTCTATTTTGGCTAGATCATTGTTCGATATAGACTTTTTTTGTATGAAAAATTAAGGTGCAGTGAAAAAAAAATGGTGAAATACAAACCCGGTAATGTGATTGCTGAATGTTATCCATTCGTGTACTGTTTAAACTCAACTGAGGTGGAGAAAAGGTGCTATTTTTGCACCAAAGCTAGGTAATTCTACTCTTTCCCGTTTCTGCTGCCTAATCATATATATTCATGCATATTCATTTATTCTTATACTCTTTGTATCTATGATTTCAGTTCATCACTCGGAGGATGTTCCCAATACAAAGTTGCTCGGTACTGTGACTCTTCATGTCAGACTGGAGATTGGAAGTTGGCACACAAGAGTGAATGTAAAATTCTCGCCAATACATCTTTGGACAGCTTATCCAATAGTGTTGCGTTGAAATTGGTTGTCCGAGTGATTGACCTGCTCAAAAAACACCCTGAAAAAGCATTCGAAGAAGTCCAAACTTATGGTGACAAGAGAAGTTTCGATTCTCTCATTAGTCACAGTAAGAAAAATGCTAGGAATCCTTGGAGAGTCGCCAGCTTAGTAGCAGCTTGGTCAGATCTTCTTCAACATTCTCCCAAATATAAAGAAGTTGATTTTATCACTTTTTTCGATATCTATGGTAAAATAAGGACTAACTCATTCACTATTAGAGAAAAGAATGTGATAATTGGGAGAGCACTTTATATTGCTTCTTCAGTTTTCGATCATAGTTGTAAGCCAAATGCTATGCCGTTCTATGATGGACTCAAAATGCAGATCAGGGCCATCACGAGTTTTGATACAGATGTTGAGGCTCCTGTCATCAGTTATATTGACTATATGAAACCTAGAGAGGAGAGACAGAAAGTTCTTGAAGATGGTCATTTCTTCAAGTGTAAATGTCAACGATGCATGGCTCCGATTGAGCAAGATAAAAGTGATTTGTTTGAGTTGAATTTTTCCTCATCAAAGGACCGAGCTTTCGGAACAGTCGAGTTTATGAAACTTTTGCTAGAGCAATTATCTGGGCCTTCAAATACTCTTAAATAATCTTTATTATCATTCCAATTGGTTACTTATCCGAGGATGGTCGTTTTCCATTTCACGGAACAAAATTGATTAAAGAATTTCTCATTTTTCCATAACTCATGGCATCGAACTTTCTCCGCTAAAGAAACGAAAATGTTCTTCTGACTGTTCCTCATAAGTTCCAATTACCTCGAATTAAAGATACTATGGCAAGATAAAGAAGAGGAGAAGAATTACTCTAGTCATCAAGCCAATATACCTCTCCAATTCTTGCTAAAGATATTCATTTGGTCACCGAATTACTTTATTACTTCTTTTTAATATTGTTGGTGTTGATAAGAGGTCTTTAAAAATGAGAGTGAATCATGAAATCAGAGTAGTAGATGTTAGTGAGAATAGCAACAAGAAGCCTATTTTGAAACTACTGCATCATTCTCGCATACCTACTTTTGTAACACCATATTGTATTTTCCTAGAAGACTGACTTTTCGTTGGACAAGTGGACAAATTTGATACTCAATGCAGAAGAATTCATTTATTTATCTGACGGAGGACACATTTAGGGAAAAAGACAACAAAGGACAAAGCATAATTGTCCATCTTGAGGAGAAAAGCCATAGTTTCAGTTATAATCTGGAGACTCAAAAGCTTGAGGAGATTTTACATCTGATTCGACAACTCAATTGTCTGGATAGACCATACTAGACCATACTAGCTTGTGCTAGGTTTACCAAGCCTTTTCTTTGCTTTTTTGCAGGACAAGCTTGCTGGTAGATTGTTGGCTAGGGCATTTAATCCAGCATTTTTTGACACCTACACGATGTAGGATCTCACATGCTGATGTTTCACATCTCGGCTCCATGAGAGGGTCCTGTTTGATAAGACATCGGCAGAAACACAATGTTTTGTCCGAAGGACTCTTTTCACATTCACAAAGCGATTCAGCAATGCCGATACATTGCCCAGTGAATTCGGTTGCTCGTTGATTTACATCAGGAAACTTTGAGGCATCATTGTCCATCGAGTGTTCCTTGAAAGAAAAGTCTCCCGTCGAACGTGGACCAGGGTAAGGATATCGTGGGAAATCTTCGACTTTCATTCTGTCAATCAGTAGAATGTTACCTAGTAAGAGTTCCAATACAAATTTTCTGTCACCCAATCGATATTCAATCTCGTGCAAGTTCCGATGGACCAAAGTGGATGCACATATATAAGCATCTATACTCTGATAATACCGACCAAAATTACGTGTGAAGCGTTCGAACCATGGTTTCCATAGATTGGAATTGGCTATTTGGCTATCGGGTTGAACAGGGCACCAAGCGAATGTCAAAGGAACCAAAAAGATCAGGATGAAACAGTAGAACATTTTGTGGTTTTCCTTAACAAACTAGTATTTGTAGAAGAGAAGAGAGAATTCAACAAAGAAACTTGTAAAAAGACGATGAAAAACGGATGTTTTCTCAACGATAATGTGATAATGTGGAACACAAGAAATAATCTGGAGGATTCACTTTTTTACCTCTTATTTAACTGTTTCGGCACTCTCATTTTGTCAAAACTCCCCTCCTAACAGATGAAACAGCTCATCAGCATACTTGAGACATGAATCACTCGTCAGCAATCTCGATTGAATCAGAAGCTTATTTTAGTAAACCATCAAAGTGATTCATTAGGAATACAGGGTAAAAAACAAAAATAATTGAGACTGAAATCGTATCATCTGCATTGATGAGCCCAGATGGAAATGTGTCTCTGCGACAATTTTCATCAATCCAGGTAATTCTTGGAATCGGTATTGAGGTAACTAATAAGTTTCATGGCTAGCATCCCAGGCAACTTCCTTGATGAATCAATCATTATTTCATCTCTACTCCGTCCTGTGCACATTTTTAAGTGCATTTCTATTATGCTTATTGCATTCCTATTTCAATTGTTCAATGAGTAATATCAGAGTTAGGATAACAAGATGTGTCTACTCGGCTCAGGTGCAATGATGAATTTCTGAGTGCAAGAATGCGATCTCACTGTGCTTTTTTATCGAATGAGAAGTTCATACATTTACCGATAACTTTTCTCCGAATTCAAAAGTCTCTAAAATTGAAGATAATCTGATTTATCCATTGAAAGATTATTTGGATATCTATCGTGTCTAAGGCTTATATTGCTAAGGCTCAATCGATGAGAATAAGGAATTGATGTAAAATTGTGATATTGAATGCAGTAGAATTTATTAAAATATTCGACAGAGAACACAATTTGGGAAAAGGACAGCAAGGCATAATTGTTCACATCATACGGAACAGCCTCGGTTTTAAAAATCAGTTGGTAGCATGGAGAGGTGAAATGAGATATCCGCTTCCTGATTTACCGATCAAGCCAGAGTCAAAATGTCTTTCGAGATCACTCCAGAATTTTACCAGGCGATGATGATAATCGGAGAGATCCATTTCCGTTTCAATCATGCACCAAAAAAATCATAGGGCCACATGCGGTTGAGCCTCATCGTTGCTTGATTTCATTCCATGCTGGCGAGCAGGCTTTTGGGGAGGACACCTCCTGATGCAGATTTTTCTGCCAAAAATTTTCGGAGTACAAGTAGATGTGCATCCTGGTCTGAGTTCAGGTTCCTGACCATCCTTACAGGCACAGATACAGTAACGTTCACGTTTTGTACACGAACAGTTACACTGATCATTACCTTTTCCAGTCCATGGCAGCATTTCCATTGGTGAGGGCCCAAAAAACTTTCCAGAAACAGGAGAATTATCGTCTTCAAGAACACGAATTGCATTAAGATCCATGATAACACAATCAGTGGTGTTGGTGAATGGATACTTGTAACATATTAGCAGGCATCCTGAACACAGCTTAGGCTTCGTTTTACCACCAAGACACCGGCATTTACAGAGACGGTCACCACAAGGTGGGATCCTATGACATCGGCATGAACATTTGAGCACACCAATTGATCGGGTTTCTAATTCTTGTCCCCATAGAGCAGCTACATCTGGCTCTCCAAAAACAGGAGAATTATCGTCCTCATGAACATGGGCTGGATTAAGATCTATTTTAACTATAATA
The DNA here is from genome assembly GCA_003956705.1 of Brevipalpus yothersi. Classification (NCBI taxonomy): domain Eukaryota; kingdom Metazoa; phylum Arthropoda; class Arachnida; order Trombidiformes; family Tenuipalpidae; genus Brevipalpus; species Brevipalpus yothersi. The sequence continues at coordinate 107,147 of QZCP01000170.1, forward strand.
ACGTTACTGGATGAAAACTTGTAAATTATTAGCATCCATCCTGGAGGAAGATAACCCGTCTCTGAACTCGTACAATTGTAATCACAAATATGTTCATCATTAGATGGATCCTTGAAACAACCTAAATGTTCACATTGGAGCCCAGTTGATTTGTTCTTGCATTCTGGTTCCCATAGAGTAGCTTCATCTGGCTTTCCAGAAACAGGAATCTCAGCATCCAAGAAAATGTTGACCAGAGGTGAACGAGAGTTCGAATCAAAACGGTGTTCATTCGATTTGACTGGGGATCGAGCGAAAGTCGAGGCAACAAAAAACAGAAGAATAACACAGGAATACATTTTGTAGTTTTCAGGGTAACAAAGAACCAATAGGAATAAATTAGATCGGGAGACACAACAAAGAAATTGATGAAAAGAGATGATCAAAAAAGAGAATTTTCTCAACGATAATGTGTAACACAACAAATGTTCTGGATGCTGGAAGATCTGCTTTTTATACCTCTGGCTTAATTGCTTCAGCTCCCTCATCTTCTTAGTACTCCTCCCCTAGAAAATTCATCAACATACCTGAAACATTGATCATTGTGATCTCGATTGAATCATAGACCCACTTCGATCAGCCATTCAGATGATATATTGAGATTATACTGTAGAGGTTACTATTAAATGTGTTATTGACAAAAATCTAATACTGAGAGCAAATGATTCACTAGTAAGTCGCTTATAATCCCATTACTTAGAAGTAGAATCAACTTCCTGCTGAACTGATCATCACCTTATTCTAATTCCATCATATTTATACATTCTTATCTCAAACAGTTATAGCTTACTGCTCCAAAAACTAAACCTAATATTAAGAAGACAGGATGTGTCTAATTTCAGCGGAAATGCAATAAAAGCATCAGAATTGAAAAGCATCAGAATGTGATTATAGTGCGTCTAGTCTTCATCCAAATCTAGTGATTTTTTCACATCTAGTATCGATTAATAATTATTTTTGGAAAAAGAAAATTTAATGTCCGTCTCTCCATTCTAAGCTAAAATTCTAACATAGAGGTGAAATATAGGTACATTTCATAGCTTCGGTACAAATTGAAATTCAAGCTAGGTTCTTCCTCTCAATTATCAAGCGCTGAAAACGGCCCAGAAAATTTACATCCATAAAAAAAGAGACATTGAAGGCAAATTTCACTGTTTTTCAAGGGAAAAGATCCAGTATTCTGTTCAAAGAATACGACTATTCAAATCATTCATGAAACTTGTCTTTTCCGCTAAAGAAGTTTAATGGAAATTTGCTCACTGGGCGATAGTTTTGAATATCAATGATCTCGATAAGAATTTGATGACAAGAAAAATATCCAATACAAAATGTAAAATGTAATCATAATTCATGCACAATCTCAGAAAAAATTATCGATACAAAATAATTTGGCACATTTTTTTCTAAAGCGAAATCATAATACATGGTAGATCATTGAATCTTGTTAATAGACTTACCCACCAATTTTAATGTTCAATCATTGATCAGTGTGGTGAGAATATGGAGTGATGCATCATCTGGTAGAAGAAGATGAGGAAGCTGTTCAGTATCAGTCGATTAAGAGTGACACTCATCTCATTGGTCGCATCTCTCTTCCACAGAAGAAACCAGAGCTTCTTCTTCTTCTTCTTCTTGGAATTAGTCCATCTGAAGTTCTGTTCTTCTATCTCTTCTTCTTTTACATGGTTTTCTTGCCGATTGCTTTTCTCAGTCAATTTTAGGTTCAAGCGCCTCTCTATCTTCAACATACACACACACACGTTTTTGCTTTCCAATTTCCTCAATACTCCAAATTTAATGAGAAAATATATGCTCTTGTCTGGAAAATCTTTTAATCTGAGCTCAGTTTCTTGTTCAGGAGTTGAGACCCCTTCGGTTAGTTGATTACAAGTTCTGAAATATATCTTCTGTAATTTTGTGGGCGTAAGAAGACAATATAAATAAATTTCATTTCATTCTTCCACTGAAATTGCATTGAAACACACATTTTTCATCTTTGCAGACTCATAGGACGAATGATATTCAAGATTGTCTCAATTATGATGGATCGTTTCGGGAGAAAATAATGGGACCAATATGATTTTGAGACGATGAAAAGGAGGAGAATGGAAAATTTTTGTTTTGTTTCTTGTGATACAAAAATCACAATATAATCACTGACATTGCTTTAAAAGTTACATCAGTTGATCTGTTTACTGAGTTTCAATTTTTTTGAATTTGAAAATGTTTGTTCAATTCATTGTCATACTTATTATTTCCTTCAGTTTCTCTCGCTATCCTGTCAGATCGGAGGTCACTAGTCCTGATTGGAAAAAGTGTCCTATTAGATCATGGGTCACCAGTCCAAATTGGGGAAAGTGTCCAATCACATCGGACTCAAGAATCTACACAAATCCCAAATGGAATGAATGGTTCTTGCTTTATGAATTCAACTTCAATAGGAATTATGTCGACCGATATGCCAGGGAATGTGCCTCGACTCTTATCTATCAAAACCTCATGACTATCCAGGACTGGAATATTCTGGCAGATGTCCAGCAGCGACAAAAACTTCTTTTGGGCGACAACAGATATCTAGATCAAGTTGAGATGGTAAGTCAAATTTATTCCGTTGTGATATTATTCTCATTGCCGTTTCAAATTCTATTTCCCAATATCTTTAAGTATCAAAATGTACTCAAAAGTGATGTGGGACAAGATGCTGGCAATCCAAATCACAAGGCCTCTCAATTCACAATTGAACTGCATTTCAATATCTCTAACAGTCTTGGTTTGAAAAAATGTCCAGTAATACCGAATCCTAGAATCTACAGGGACGTAGAATGGAACAAATTGTTCATGTATTATGAGGCTAACTTCGATCGAAATTATGCTGACCCAAGTGAAAGACTCTGTGCCTCGACTCTTGTTTATCGAAACCTTAAGGCCATCGAAAATCAAAATATCCTGGCAGATGATAGGGAACGAATACAACTTTTGTTGGGTGGCAACAGATGCTTGGATCAAATTCCAATGGTAACTATGTTCATCTTGTTCTGATGTTCTGATGTTCTGATGTTCTTTTCATTCCCATTTTTAATTCTTATCTAGTATTGAAGTGAATTCAAGAATTATTTGGGACAAGGTGATGGCGATTTCAATTCCAAGAGACAATCAAAAACTATTCAGAACTGTCAAGTGTTGAAGATGTTGGAGCCACTCAATTCTCTGGCTTCCAACTTATAATATTTTCTGTTAACATATCAAGAGCTTTAATTTTCCATAATATTTCTTCTTCCCATCAATTATAGTGTCCAATCATTGAATAAAAATCTGTTATTCTGTTATATTTCACTGTTTTGGTCCAAAACTTTAGGACATATGAATGTTGAATGAGAGTTTGTATTCTTTTATCAATTTTGATGAACAAGATGAGAATATTCTAAGTCGGTGCACCAATTAATATCTAGAATTATTTATAAGAATCACAAGCTCAACATTCCCCATTGATTTGATTTCCGCGATGGTTTGAACCTAACTATAATCGGAGGTAGTAAAATATTTTCGAAGATTAACAGAAAAATATTAGATTTATTAGTTTGATTAGTCATTCAATTGCTAAAGAGGATTTTTATTGTGATGAGACACAATCAGAAGAGGGCTCCATCAATATCGGCCAAGGTCAAAAATGATTGTATCACGCATGAGAAAATAAATATTTCCGAAGAATGTTACTCTGAGGAACGTAACACTGTCAATGAGTTATTGGAACGTCGTTTATTGGAGGTGTATCATCATTTGGTTTTGAGTGTAACATTGTAAAGTAGATAATTTTCAACCAACTTTCCGTTAATTTACTCTCGGAGTAGCCAATATTCATCAATTCATATCATTTTGTGGTGATCACACTAGAATGAATATGATCTATTGTATTGTTCTACTTTTCTTGGTTCCTCTCACTTTTGCCAAATGTCCGATCAAACCAGATCCTGCTATCTACAATGATACTCGCTGGCAAGCGGCTTTCATCATTTACAGGAACACCTTCAATAAGTCCTATTCAGATAGAGACGATGAATGCCACTCGACTATTCTGTATCACAAAATCAAGGAAAATCTGAACATCAGAGTTGCCATGTTCCTTGGTGGAAATAAAGATCTTGATGGAATTCAGGTGAGCTCCTCATCAGTTGTTGTTCATATTTCAAAGTCTCCACCCAACATAGAGTCTAAATTCTCTTTTGATCTATCACACTTATCAGAAGAATTCTGCTCCTAATTTGGTCCAGTTTGCTTTTACTCGGTGGATAGTGACAATTTGTGCAGCTTATCATTTGATGAGCCTGGGCTTTGGTTTTGGTACTGCCACGAACATCATGGAATTTGGTAAAGCTATTCGAATCTGGGATCAAGCAATTTGACTATTTCACCTCTCTGTTAATCAGACCCTGAAAAAGAATTTATAAAACAAAGTAATTCTACTCGCCACTTTTGGTAGTTTATGCCCTGTTGCCGTAGCTATTTCAATTTTCGTTCGATTGTCCCAGTGTTTTCTCATCTTCTCGGTGATCTTCTTTTACAATAACTTTCAGCCAAAAAATCTCATAGATCTTAGGCTAAGAACCAATCAGTTATGGTCGATTAAGGATCGTATACTGGAGGATAGAGATGATGATGGTAGTTGTCGATGTTTGGAATTCAAAATATTCAAATTAAAGAGGAGATGATTCATTTATGTCTCGAAAGTTTTGCGTGAAACTATGCTTTTGCAACTTTTCCTGCAAGTATAACGAATTTTTGGAGTGATTTTCTGGGTCTTCAATGAGTTTCATACCCAAAACTGAACTTTTCTCATGTGCTGAGAGCTACCAATCTTGAGTCGTATTGCCTACTGGGGTCAGCACGCTAGCAGAATGTCGCAAAATAGCTTCCGATGTCATGATGACTTCAGAGACTCAAAAGTAGAGATCGAATGATTTGACTTCATTAGATGTTTTCCGGGTGATTGTTTCAACCAGACATACGATCACGAGTTTATTGAATCATATTGCCCCCTTTTACGATTGAATGGGCGTAGGACTGTGGAATGATTCAGTAGAATAAGTTTCAGAGACGCTCATTATTGACTTGCGGGATGTGCATCTTCCAATAATCTTCTCTATTAGAGTTTCGATCGATTGGTATTTGCTTATTTATGGAGTATCGGTCTCGTATTGATAATTTTGGAATCAAATTTTCTGTGAAAAATTTGAATCTATCAACCGCTCGTCTTGCAGGAGTATCATCAATTTCCAATTTATCATTGGCAGTGAGGTGGATCACTGGCATGTCCACAGCATTTTTACCAGAGACTCTCCATGCTGACCAGGGTACTTTTCTGTTGGAAGTCAAATAGATTAAATTGAACCATATATCTTCAGCACAAGACTTACCCTGTTCTGGCGAAATCAGCCCAAATTCCCATCATGTAGCTACTGACTTTCCTATCATCATCAGTGTAATCTTTTGGATTCTCAAAAGGTCTACCAAAAATGAATATCAAATCATCTTGGTGACAAACACCATACTCTCTATCTAAAGTACAGACTGGTTGAATGTTCTTATTTGGATTGTGAGCAAGAATATAAGCATAAGTGGATCCAACTCGTTGACGAAGTGTATACCGACGACCTATCTCAAAATCAGCTCCAAATACCACATCATCTATCAGAGTCTTTATACCAGATTGTAGTTGATTCGCTGATTTTTGTCCTGGATCACCAACATACCATCGTGCAACTCGCTTCACCACCTCAGGCTTGAACATAACTGCTATCATTTCCAGAGCATCATCATAAGTGAGTTTCGGTGTACTGAACAGTTGATACAATAAGCCAGACATTAATGGAGATGCATCACCAAGATTCCTTCCAAAAAGAAAATCCACATCATTGAAATAAGTATCGTTAAGGAAATTACTGTCCACTGTAGACGGAACGTATTCACCTCCATAGGTTGCCGAAAAAGCGTAGATTTTATTAGGCGATAGGAGCACGAGTTTCTCTGCCGGAATTGACTGGAGACATTCAAGCTTATCCTTAGCTTTATCACATCCAGATCGATTAAGAACTGTTTCTGTTGAGAGAGAGGTCTGAAGATTTGGTCTGATTGAGTAGAGTATTGGAGAAAAGCTTTGAGCAATTGCTCGAGTGAAAAGACCAGTAGCATATGGAGATGCCATATGCAAAGCAATCGAAAGTCCACCAGCACTTTGACCAAAAATGGTAATACTATTTGGATCACCCCCGAAAGCAGCGATATTGTCCTTTACCCAGCGCATAGCCATGTTTTGGTCCCAAATACCTTGATTGCCAATGAATTCTGGAATCTTATCATGATAGAGGAAACCAAAAACATCTAGACGATAGTTGATGGTCACAAGAATGATGTCTTGTGTTGCTACCAGTGTATCGCTCAGATAGGGAAAGTCAGACCCTGATCCATAAGTGTAGCGTCCGCCATGAATCCAGAACATTACTGGCCGTTTCATTTCGTTCGAACTGGCGAAAGTTCTCTCAGTTACCAGAATATTGAGGAACAAACAGTCCTCACTCATGGGTGTGTGTACGTATCTTAAGTATTGTGTGAATTGCATACAAGTTGGCCTGATACTGGTAGCTTTGTAAATACCTTTTCGAATTTTACTTCGAGTTGGTTTCATGAACCTGAGCTTACCAATTGGTGGCTCAGCATATGGAATACCATAAAAGTGGTAAATATTCCCATTTTTACGTTGATTTATGGATCCAACGATCGGTCCATCTGTTGTTTCAACTATCGGAGTTTCAAGGATTGAGGCTACAAATGGATTAGTTGAGAGTAGAACACAAATAGTCACAAACTGATGCATTCCAATTCACTACACAGTTTTAGAGGTATTAACCGGGTTTCCAACATGAACGAATCATCCATGTTGGAGTGAATGCTTCTCATCACCGTCTGTTTTGTCGATTAAAGAAAAATTTGAATTAATGAATATTCAGAAAATCCAGAGAATTCGAGTGCACACCTTCGTAGTCACTGTAACTTTCATGGGAAATATGTGTCTGTTTCGTCGCTTGATCATGCATCTTTCTCACTATTCAAACAGTTAGCCAAGATTTGCTTTAGATTCATCCCAATTATTGCTCGGAAATAATCCCTCAGCTTCATCACTACATGAAATTATGATTAAATGGGCTCAATTGGAACGAATCTTGGTTCTCGGAAACTGTTTCATTAGTTTCTGGATGAAATGTTTCCCTAAAGTTCACAGTAGATCTAGAGTGTTGATTGAACTTTTCGATGCTGGATTCGAGAAAAAAGTTCGAATTTCATTGGATTTTTTATCTAAAATTAGGTTTTATTATTGCCAAATCTGATTGAGGGTTAGTTTTTTGGCTCTCAATTCATATTAGTGCAAGCTACAAGAACATATTCTAAGAATTCCTCGAATTTCATACACTCTAGCTTCATGAATTATTTCTTTTTCAAGAAAACCCTTTTCATGAACGTCAGCTCACAAATTGTAGGAATGACTTATAAATTGTAGATATTCTCATCTTTGGGCTGATTCATTGAATAGACCATTAGTCTTTCTTTTGTTCCAACGATGAAAATCTTGGAAACACAATTCACCATCGTTTTAAAATTTATAATATTAGTTATTGGGTGGGAATAAATGGAAATAAAGCAATTTGCTTGCAATGCGATGTTTATTAACGTAAATAAATGTCGTATAGCTGTAATGAATTGTCCAAATGATGTTTAGTCTCAATAGCAATCTATTCTATTGCCATTAATGTTCAGGAATGTGGTAAGGTTTATCTTTTCCAAAATATCTCTAGGATTTCTGAACTTTTTCAGTTCGAACCATTTCTAGACTTTCCAAAAGATAATTTAAAGGCCGAATTGGCTCCTACATCCGAATTAACAATTATTGAGTGATTAACCAATCTCTGATTCAATTTTATTCATCCATAATTTGTTTATTGTACAATTTTGTGATTTGGCCCATATTCTGAGAAATCATCTGATCCAAATAAACTGATAGCATTGCAATGCTATCAGATCATGAAAAATACATTGAAAATTTTTTGTCTCTGAAGAGTTTTGTTGAACAACTTTTCAAGGAATCGAATATAAAACCCTCCCAAATGCATCTGATATCCTAAATTGATCAGAAGAACTTTTCAGAATTGAGGAGTAATTAGAAATTTCTTGTATATTGGATTCCACTTGAATAGATGATGAGCATCTTCCACTGTTTGATGCAGGATTTTACATTAGCCAAACGATTCTTCATCATAACTATAAGCCGTGTGCCTGTGCTCTCTTTGAAGTTTTCAAAATATAGATTATGAAGAACTTCGAAAATTTTGAGGGAAATCCGATCATATCCATCATCAATAGTTCACTGTCATAGCATGGTGGATAAATACCAGCGAGGGGAAATTCCTTCCTCATATACATGGGTGCTCAATAATCCCATTATATTGATCATAACCAGGACCAGATTTTGAGAATCTTTGAAGTTTAATTATTGTTTCGAATGGTCCTACACTATGCTTTGTCTGCATAAATTTTTGGGAGATCAACTCATAAAAATTCTCAAATGAAGATCCGAATTTTTTCCCTGATTCCACATCTCTACTATCATATAGTCGATATTTTCGATAATCCCATTTCAGTTATGATTTCTCACCGAACTCTGAAGTAAGAAAAGCATTTCTTGTGCATACCTTGTACCATATGTGATTTTTTCATACATGTATTAACAAAATTCTGTTTTTACTGAATGGTTTTTGAAAAGGTTTTTCAGGTGCAGAGGGAAAATTCGATTTTGAGAAAGAAGAATAAAAAATTGGTTAATCTAATTTCTGGTTTTTGGTTTTTGGTTTTTGGTTTCTGATTCCTGGTTTCTGAATTGAAGGACAACTACTCATAGCGATAGCAACTATCTTGTGATACGTGATCAATGTAAGCTCTCAAGTCTCTCAATCAATCAAGGGAAAAGATTAGATTTCAAGTTAATTTTGATCCAAGATTAATCAATATAATCGAATGAAGAAAAGTTATCTTAATTTACAATATTTATAGTGCGCATGACATAGATTGAGCAGCTGAGAAAAGCGTTTCACTAAAAAAAATGATGAAACTTTGGGAAAAGATTTCACTTTATCTTACTCTATCAACATACTATTTTCTTTTTGTTTGTGTGGATATTTGGCGAGTTTCCCTTAAATCTGATAATTTGTGAGACAACAATTCAAAAATCTCTGATTCATAATATTCATCACCACCATCGAGCGAATGTGGAGCAATTTATATTGGCATGTTGAAAATTGAACCAAACATAATTCAACGTTCAATTTAGGATAATCCCAGGAAAATGGTTCAACTCAAGCGTGGTGATATTATCGGTGAAGGAATGCCTTTTGCTCATTGTGTGACTAAAGAATTTAGAAAAACTCGATGTCATCACTGTTTGAAATTGAGGTGAGTTTATTTTGTCTATGGGACAGATGCAGTCCATGATTTTTTTTACATGTGCCCTGTTCATCTTTCCTTTAGACGCCTTGGAAAATGTGCCAAATGTAAAGTAGCCCGATATTGTAGTGTAAAGTGTCAAAATGACGATTGGAAATATGTACATCAAAGTGAATGTGATATTTTCCGAAAAGACTCATCAAGACCAGTGCCAGTTTTATTTCAAGACGATAGCGTACGATTAGTACTCCGATGTATGCTTATTCTGCATAAAAGTCCATCGAAAGCTGATGAAGAGGTTGAAACCTATCGAGGTCTCAGGAGTTTCTCTTCCTTGATCAGTCACACTGAGAATATCTTCAAAAGACAATGTTTGGGTGCAGAAAGAGCTCTCTATATGGCCTATCTCTTCAAATCTCTGGGACTCGAATTTGATGTGAATAATTTCAAAGGAATTTTCGGAAGGGTTATGATCAACTCTCACACCATGGTTTTGGAAAATAATGATGAGGCCGGCTTCGGCTTGTACTTGGGTGCCTCCGTTATCGATCATAGCTGTGTGCCAAACGTTACTTTCCACCATGTTGACCTTAAAATGCAAATCAAAGTGATCAGAAAGTTTTTCACAGAAGAAGAGTCCCCGGCTGTGTGTTATATTGATTGCAATCAACCTAAAAAATTCAGACAGATATTGTTGAAAGAGCGCTACTTTTTCACCTGCAAATGTATTCGGTGTTCGAGTACAGATGATTACAAGAAGGAAGCTGATTCGAAGGGAGTAAAGCCCCTAACTTCCTATCAAAAAGAGGTCTTGGCTCGGAACCGGATGTTGAACGATGGACTGATGGATCATGACTGACCAGACTAATATCAGCTCTGTTTTGATCGCTTTTTGGGGACATTCTGAAGATTCTCATCACTTCAAGAACGTGATTTCAAGGGCCTTAAGTCAAGACTCAGTCCTGGTGGATGGTTTCCAGAACAAGTTCGAGTTTTCGTTGTCTTGGTGGAATTAGGAGATTCTCGAGTTTTGGAACCTCAGGAACCTTGGTAGGTTATGATTTCTTGAAAGCTTCTGGAGGCTTGGCAACGCTTTGAGTTTTGGAAGTTTCTTGCTTCTCAGTTTCGGAAGTCTTGGCAGTTTTGGATAATTTTTGCGTTTCAGAAATTTTCTCCAGAGCTGCTCCGGTGGAATCTGTCTTTTCATTTGATACTGTTAATTTTCCAGGAGGGTCTTTCTTCTTAGACTTTCTGAGGTAGATGATCAAGCCAATTAAGATCAAAATTATAACAATTGGAATCAGCTCAAAGAAGAACAGTGCTTCACCGGTAGGTATGTCCTGTGTTAGTTCTTCGATATGGATTCGCATTGGCCCACCATATGATCGAACAAAGATGATGGAACAATTTTTCTGATCAAAATCATCAGTGATTGCTGAATATGCCTTGCCAGAGAGGATAACATCATTAATTCATTTGCCAGATATTTCGAAATATACTCTCTCTCCAAACTTTTCATTCAATTCATATAATTCATATATTCACCTAGTTTTTTTCTCTTCTCAATGCTCAATAATACAGTTTGATTGCCATGAAAACAAACAATCTTCATTTTGTTTTTACCAGAGATAAACATGTCCACCACTACATACTGATGACATTCATTTTCATTATAATTCAAATATTCATTTTCCACCAGTAAGGTGGAAAAATTTTGATTATCACTGTCCACCAATGGTATGAAGAGATCATCGAACTGGATGAAATTCGTTGGCTAGTGAGAGAAGCAGACTATCAGGAAAGACAGAAGCAATAAAAATTGATGCATTGTCTTGAAGCATTTGAATTTTTTTGTCATTTATTAGAAGTTCTGAACGTCAATCGAAAGGTTAATTACGCAATTCTCAACTCTTCTCACTGTCATGATTGAGTGGGAGTCGAAAACTCAGTTAATATACTGATATACTGATAATAATCCACACAATTTAGCTCTAACAAATCCTCAATCCTCAATCCACAATCAACCTAGGTCGATTACTATCAGCTGATAGTAATCGTTTCTCCTCAGTACTGCACAATTCATGATGTGATTTGCATACAGGGATAGATTTATTTATCTCTTGAATACTTATGAAATTTTCAAAAATTTTGAGTCGTTATAATGAATTTATTGAAGAAAAAGTTCTGCACTGTTTATTCATGATTTTCATCGAATAACTGTAATAATAATATATGAAGATTGAACCACGGTGTATCATTATCAAAACAATTAGAAGATAGGTTCTAGCTTTGAGCAAACCCATTTTATGTGTTTTAGGAATTTTCTGTTTGTTCACTAGAATTTGTCATTGCAGAAATTGCAGGTGATGTGCCTTTGGAGTCTGTACTGCTCAACGATACCGATTTCCCAGCTTCTGTTTTGTTGGTTTTCTTATTGAAAATGCCCACCACGGTACCAATCAAAATGATAATGATGATAACTGATGATAAAATATAAATAGAAATCCAAATAAAATCAGATGGAGTCTCACTAGAAGGCTCAAGATGAATTGTCATCGGTCCTCCAGTAGATCGAATAAAGTTAATCCAACAATTGTCCGGATCATAGATATCAATATTACGCGCCGAATATTTATTACCAGAATATTTAACATCATCTATTCGCTCACCAGATATTTCGAGATACACTTTTTCTCCGAACTTTTCATTCAATTCATATGGTACTGAGATTTTGACCTCAAACTTTCCACCAGTTAAATTTCTGTATATTACAGTTCCATTGAAGCATTGATAATTCTCGATGTTGGAATCAGATCGCTTGTCAATACATTTGATGCCACTCCAAATACAAGGATTGTAGTACCCCAGCATGGTACAAGTTTCACAAGAAGTGAACTCAAAGCATTCTAGAATTGGAAAAAGATCTGGTTTTCTGACCATTTCTCCAAAGAAAATAACAAAGAATCCTTTTCTGTGATCTACATAATCAATTTTCGTGATTGGATAGGTTTCTAGACTCAGACTCAAATTTCTTGAGCATTGGATCCCATCACGTTTGTTCAGATCACAGATACGAATTTTCGGGTGAAATTTATCACCATACCTAACCACAAGTTTCAATTTCTCCAACTCATGACCGAGCCAGTAGGCATTCCGAAGTTCGGGTTCGTTTGGGAAGCTGTTTTCTGCCTCTATCTTTTCGTAAATGTATATCAACATCTCATTCTGATCACTACAATTTTTCGCAACCACTTTCTGGTCCCGTAACCAATTCTCTAATCTGAGAAGGTTCGCAGAATATTCTCCTTTTTTACAATTTTCAATCGCTTTCTTCATTTCATCGAGTATGGTAGAAAATGAATAAACCCTTAAAAAAGCGCCAAAGATCGTCTGAATAAGCAGAGAGGGTTCAGGATAAGATTGGACGAACATTACTTGCCCCAAGATTTCCAAACTTATCGCCAAGATCTGTGGAACTTTTTGTTTGACTATATCGTTTGGAGACTGGACAATTCTCAAAATGAATAGACTTTTCTGTGATTCATGTGTATTGTAAGGTATATAGATATCATTATTCCAGATGAATGATCTACCATTGATCCATTCATAGTCTTTTTCCATTGCGGGAGGTTCTTTATTCATATTTCCTTTCAAATCCATAGTTGCAAGGAAAATTGTCGAATTGAAATGCAATTTTTCTGTGATAACCCATACAAAATCACTTGCAACAGTTTGCGGGACTAAGCTTAGACCTTCCAATATATTGAAATCTGCTATCTTTCTTGGCCCTGAAACATCCCAAATAGCAGTTTGACCCTCATGAAAACCCACAATTGAATTTCTATCTTTACCAGCGATAAAAAAATTTGCCCATTTACTCATATTAAAATCATTGTGTTTGAAATCCAAATATTCACCATTTATCAAAAGTGTAAAAATGTTAGCCCAATAACTACCGTTCACTTGTTGCAGGTAAGCATCGTTAAATTTAATGAAATCTGTTGGCTTGTGAGAAGAACAGCACATCAATAAACTCGATAACCATATGAACCAATTCATCGCTTGAAACATTTGATCTGCTTCGTTGCCAGTGGATGGAACCGAAACTTTCGAAGGGATCTACACTGATTCTGAGGTCATAATCGATATATCACACGTCAAGGTTAACACATTCAATCATGGTGAATGAGTAACTATGTATGCAATCGTTATATCGTATCCTGTCTAATATAATTTCTGAAACAATGAATAATTTACTTGCAAACTTAGAAAAACTACGACTAATTAGAGGCATGGCAGCACTGACATTGTTAAATTTTCTTGCTTTCCATGAATTTGGTGAGATAAATTTCAACTGATATCGATGTTTTGGAACTCTATTCGAATCTGTTCGTAAGAGTCTCATTATCCAACTTTGATTGGTTTTTTGCCCACAGTTGATCTGAATGACAATTATGGTACAAAAGAACAACGAGTATTGGAATGCGAATCAACATACATGAATTAATAAAACTATGTAAAACATTGCTGGAAGACTGGGTTGAAATTTTCATCCACCCTCCAGTGGGCCTGGTGAAGCTATTAGTATTATAATGAGTGAATAATCTTTTTTATCACGATAATTCCATTTGATACATTGTGAAGAGCATAGAATGAATTATAATTTGCAAAATAATTCATTTTCGAGGATATTTGGCGATACATGTATTTACTGAATGAGTCCAACTCATACAGCTGACACAAGACGTGTGAACGTTATTCTATCAACTTGAGTGACCAGATGTTTATTCTTATGTTGATGACGATAAAAACCATGATAAACAAAATTAATAGGCGAACAAAAGATTCAGCCTCAAATAAAATGTATCTCCCTTTCCTAGTTTAGAATAATTTTTCGAATAAACTCGATCATGGAAATATTTGGGTGAAAATTTTCGAAATTCCATGACATTTATTTCTGCATTCAGAGGTATAAGTGTTATCAAGACGTCAGATATTCCGAGATATACTTCCTCATCAAATTTTTCATTCAATTTACACAGTACTGAGATTTTCACCTCAAACTTTCCATCAATTGGATTCTTAAACATCCCTCTCCACCAAAACATTGACAACTTTCTGCACTTGAGCTATACCACTTGTCATCACATTTAGAATCACTCTAAATACAAGAACTGTGATGTTCAAAAGTAAAGTAAGTTTCATAAGGATTTAAAAAATCTCAAAAATTCATTCAACCTGGACCCAAGCTCAAATGAATATTGAGAAAAATTTGTGGCGCTACTGTCCACTTGAACCCAATATTTGAGTTCAAGTAGAAGTGCTTAAGGATTTTTTGTCAAAAAACTTTAAAAAAGACCTCAACCCGATCAGAATTTACCAAGCTACTCATCTTTTTGAGAATTCGAAACTCTTTTCCCCTTCTTCCAAACCATTCTTTCGAACTGTATTAGCTTTCAACCTTAACGCTTGTACTCCCAATTTGTTCTTCAGTTCAGGACCAGGATAACATTAACAAAAAAGTTTATTAACTTTTGATACTCAGAACTTGACACCCTCACGAAATGGTTAAATTTAAGATGGATGATGTTATCAGCGAATGCTATCCGTTTGCCCATTGTGTTGCATCAGGAGACAAAGATGGACGATGTCATTATTGTTTGGCAATCAAGTAAGATCAAACTCTGAAAATCTTGTAGGTTTTGAATATTCTTTGTTGTTTCAACTATTTCTAGATCCCTCAAGAAATGTTCCAAATGCCAAATCGTTCGCTATTGTAGCTCTGATTGTCAAGCTCAAGATTGGAAGAATGTTCATCAAAGTGAATGTAAAGTTTTCAAAAAAGATTCATCAAGTGCTAATCCAATTTTACTCAAAGATGATTTCACTAGACTTGTTTTACGATGCCAGTTAATTCTCAACAAATATCCTGAAAAAGCCAATGAATTGATCGATACATACAATGGTCCAAAAAGTTTTTCATCTTTAAAAAGTTGTGTTGAACATATTTTTGGAGAATCAAGTATGAAATCGATAATAGGCTATCGGATGGGTGATATCTTCAAATCATTGGGTGTACCTATCAAGATTGAAGAGTACCTGGAAATTTTCGGTAAAGTGATGATCAATTTTAATTCACTCGCCGATGTATCCTTGGTACCTTATGGTGTAGGATTGTACATTGGCCGAACAGTTTTTGATCACAGCTGTATGCCCAATGCCTGTACTCTTTTCGATGGTTTTAAGATGCGAATTAGAGCCATGAAAGACTTTGACAGTGGCCAAGAGCCTCCAGTAATATCTATCATCAATAATTCGCTATCAGTGCATGATAGACAAGACTTGGTGAGGGAACATTTCTTTTTCACTTGTAAGTGTCCTCGATGTTTGAATCCTGATGATCATCAGCAAGAAGTCAAATTTCGTCAACAACAAATCAAATTCTTGGCTTTTGTTGTGAAAGAAGCTTCACCAGATTGTGCTCTGGTTGAGTGATTTCCTGTGATCAGCTAATTGATATAATCACCGAAAAATATCGAGGTTTCTCTACTCATTTCATTATATCGATGACCATCAATTCTATTCCATAATTCATCAGTTGTAGACTAGAACTACCCAACAATCATAGCATTAAAAGCATTTTTGTGTGAATAAAATTTTATATCGGCTGAGTGTATTATTGTCTTCCGCATAGGTTTACAATCACAATTTTCTTCTAAGGGCAAAATGATGACTGAGAACCTTGAGAAAAGATAAGAAAATCATTGATTAATCATTTTCTGTTGTGATTCAGGGCCAAGTTGAAGCCTGACTACTGATCACTGTGGAGACCTTTTTTGTGGGCCATGATCAACATGTCCCTGAGTCTCTCGATGGGGAAATCGAGTCATTTAGGTAGGACGTTAAGTTGCTTTTAATACTTCGAAGTGATCGGAAAGATAAAGTCGCTCAAAAATTAATTTAAAATTCACACGTGAACTCATGATAAAACACAGATGAACACGTAACGCTTCATTTTGCAATAACTAACAACATTGAATAGTATCACTTCTCAATCGTAGCAATATTTGTCGGTGTTTCATTATCTTCTATCAGCTCCTGAACTAGAGTCAAAGAGCTCGTACAAAACACATACAGGTATATCATCATTTGAACCAGTTTATTGACATGTTGATTATCTTGGTCATATTTATTTATTTTTTTTTGTATCATTACAAAAAAATGATCATAATTTAGTGAGATGATGTGGTTGGTGAAAAGGAGTTTTCAGATAAGGCCATTTGTTCGGGTCATGATATGATATCTCTTATCTGGGTAAGGAATGGCTGATGGATATTTTTGATGCAATGAAAAGATGAAAATTTATTGATAAATCTTGATGGATGTCTCGTTAATATTCCAGAAAAGCTTGGTCAACATTGTCCTCTGAATCTATGTTACTTTCAATTGAACCGATCACTGACAATCGAAAATTCTGACACAATGAAAGAGTTCTCAATTCAATTCTGATGACTTTTTTGCCATTTCGTTAAGATTTTCATCACTCTTAGATTGTGATTTCAGGAGTGCTAGATCAAGATTCAATCCTTTTGGATGTTTACCAGAAGGAGTTCGCTTTTTTGTCATCTTGGTAGTTTTAGTAGATTCAGAGGTTTTCGGAGTCTCAGAAGCCTTAGAAGCTTTGACAGTTTTAGTAGCACTGGGAACTTTTGGAGTGGTGGGAATTATTGGAGTTTTTGGACTATCTTTTTCTTCAGAAGCCTTCTGATCTGTATCTGTTTTTTCAGGAGATTTTGGAACTTCAGGGGCTTTCCTCGGTTCCATCTCCTTATAGTCCATCTTCTTTTCCAACGATACCGATTTTCCAACAGTCTCCTTTTTTTTAGATTTCTTAGCGTACATGTATACCCCGGTAATAAGAATAATAGCGATAATTATTAGTAATAAAATCAGAATCCACATAAAATTAGATGGACCATCAATGGAAGGCTCAACATGGATTTTCATCGGTCCTCCAGTAGATCGAATAAAGTTGATTGAACAATTTTTCGGGTCATAAATATCGATATCACTGGCTGAATATTTATTATCAGAATATTTAACATTATCTATTTGTTTACCAGCTATTTCGAAATATACCTCCTCCCCAAAATTGATATTCAATTTATATGGGACAGAAATTGTGACCTCAAACTTTCCGCCTGTTAAATTTTTGTATTCCACGGTTCCATTGAAGCATTGATAATTCTCGATGTTGGAATCAGATTGCTTGTCAATACATGCAGAGCCACTCCAAATACAAGGATTGTAATATCCAAGCATGGTACATGTTTCACATGATGGAAACTCAAAACATTCTAGAATCGGAAGTAACTTTGGCCCATTATAATAATGATCATATGGTAAGAAAACAAATAATCCTTTCCTACTTTCAACAAAATCTCTAGGATAAACATTTATTTGATCCAAATCTCTGGGACATTCGATTTCACTGATGTTTTTGACTAGATCGCAAATGTGAATATCTCTGAACGTTATATTACCTATGATGAGTTTCATTTTCTCTACCTCATGGTTAAGCCAATAAATATCACGAATTCTGTTTTCGAATGGAAATTTATAACTAACCCCTCTCTTGTTGTAAATATATATCAACATTTCATACGGATCGCTACAATTTTTGGCCACAACTTTCACATCACTCATCCAATCTTTCAGTACCAGCAAATTGTTGGAATATTCTCCTTTTTTACAATTCTCAACTGCTTCTTTCATTTCATCCAATATGGTGAGAAATGGGTACACATCTAATTCAATGCCATTCCAGTTCTGAACACACAGGGAAGGCTCAGGATATGAGGGAACAAAAAAAATTCTTCCCGTGCAATTCAAGCTTATCGCTGTGATTTGAGGACCTTCCGATATGGATCCATCCTCTTTTGGTTGAACGATTTTCAAGATTAAATCCCTCTTTCCTGAAAGTGAGTTGTAAATTATATACAGATCATCATCCCAAAAGAATGGTACTCCATAAGACCACCTAAGACCCTCTTCTTCTGGCGGTGGAGGTTTATCGGTAATATTTCCACTAAAATCCATGGGTGAAAGAAAAAACGTTGAATTTTGAGACGTTGCATTACTTATAGCCCAAACGAAATCACTTCCAACCGATTGAGGAGCCAAGCGTAATCCTTCCGTTATATTGAATGCTTCCTTCCTCTTCAATTCTGAAATACTCAGTAGAACAAATTCTTGTTCATAAGAACACACAATAAATTCTCGATCTTTACCAGCCAGAAACATATCCGCTACTTCATATCCAGCATATTCTGCTCGACTGAAATTCAAATATTCATTATCAATCAGGACGGTAAAGGAATCATACTCAACGTTAAAATCCACTATCGATACGAAAACATCATTGAATTGAATGAAATCACTTGATTTGTGGGATGAGCAAACCAGCAACAAGCTAAACACTAATATGTGACGATATATTGTCTTGAAACGTTTGGATTGTCTTACAACGGTTGAAGTTTTTGACCATTGATTATTCATGAACGACTGCATTGGTAATCGATAGAGCATCAATCAGGTGAAATCAATTAATGAACAGAATTCTCTCGAATCTTTTCCGTTATCCAATATTTGTAACAATGGTTTCCTCTTCAGATATCAATTGTGAAAATACAGTTTGAAGAATCCAGAGTGAAAATGAATGTTTTTCTCAACTTTCGTTCATATCTGGACGAATTGAAGAGCAGCGAGGAAAGTTTGAATAAGCTATTGATTTCAGAAAATTCTGTCAACCACACAACTGCTAGAACCATAATATGGTATGATAATCACGGGAAGAAATGATATCTTCATTAATTATACATAAATTAACAAAGACTACTCAATGGTCTCCAAATTTTTGCGGATAGTTGATTTTATTTACCATGCATGCAAGTTTTGAAGTCTGTTGAAATCTGTTAATGAGCTGGTAATCAAGTGAGGTTCCACAAAATCTGAGAATGAAAGATAACTGGAAAATTTTTATCTACCTTGACTTTGAAGTGAATCAGGGAAGCTCAATGAAAATAAAAATACGCTAGAAAACACAATAAACACAAGTACAACTACATCATGTAACTATGATTTGAAAATATTTCTTTCACATCCATGATGATGGTCATCACAATGAGTTACATTCAAATTCATCAAACATCACATGTATCTGTGAGTGAGTGTTATTATTATTATTTAATGAGGATTATATATAATTTCTTTCTAGTTTCACAATGTTTTTTGTCACATTTTCTTATTACTTGTCCTATTTTTCAAGTGTTTCGGGTGTAAATATTTTCTCATCACACTCGAAAATACTATTCTGCAAATGTTATACAACAATAATTCAAATCAGTCGTTATTGTCATCGATTGATTCTCAAGATTCCCAGTCTGTTAAAATATCATGGTTTCGAATATATATGATAATATTGATCATAGTATTAATACTTTTTGCGTTGATTATTTTCTTATATCTACTAATAAATTGGTTATGCAAAGCAACAAGTAAAATAAGAGTGAGCAAGATTGGAAAAAATAGATCATTGGATATGCCCTCAAGTAAATCAACGGTCACCCAAATTTCGACTAGTTTTTCGCCAATCGATAAATCCAAGGAGAGAACTGAGATTCCGGTGGCGATGAGAGATTCACCAGGATCTCTTGTGGTTGAAAAACGTAAACTTGAATCAAGTCCAGTTCTACCAGTCTCCTTAGAACCTCTCGGATTTAATAGTGATCCAAGATCTCAAGAAACGGCAGTCATCTGGCATAATGGTAAACAATCTGAGCAAGCAGCTAAAAATTCTGAATTCACTTGATTGGAGCATGATATATTTAAATAAGGAGATTATGACATTGCGTCCCCGGCGATTGGTGAACTCTCAATTAGAACACCTCTCGTGATTAACAAAAAGGTCCCAAATGGATGTTGGAGGGAAGAAAAATTAGGACGAAGCAGAAGCTTGCTAAAATGTGCCAAAATTTTTGTATACAATGTAAGTGTCATTGCAATTATATTCTCGTCAATCATATCAAGGAACTAATAGAACAGAGGCCGAATCTTATCGGGAAACATGATAGGAAATACGATTTTTGCGATGGGAAATTCGAGAGTTCAAAGCAATTCGATGAGCTACAAGTGGATTATATTTCGTTCAATGATGAGCTGATGATGGTAATTTAAGATTGAAAAGAAGAAGAGATCTAAACTTATCTCCTGTAAATCCATACTCATCAGCTGAGTTAAAATTTTCCCCAATTTTTGATAAAGTCATACGTTAAGAGTAAAACACTCGCATCAAGAGGACGTTAAAAGTTGATAACTCAATTGATCGAGACTCTGAGTCGATCACTAGTTACTCATAAACATTGTCTCAGAGATCATTTATTAACACAATCTATGAGATCATGAGTGGAAGTTCAAAGTCAAGTTTGATAAATGCATGATTTGTCAATGATCAATGATTAAACTTGATTGCAAAAAACTTGGGCAATAAAAATTTTCGCAAGATGACACCATCATCCTAGTCTTTCTTGGATGTTTCTTGAGATCCAATTTTTTTTGGCTGGTCAAAGTTGACAATAAAGTTTTTTTCGTGAGCATATTGTTGAAATTTGGTTGATTTTTTTCTCGAAAATCCGCTTACATGTGGCCATAAATCCGATTAATCAATAGATGATTGATACCAGATCGAAGTTGGACCAGTGTTTTCTGTTGATTCAGTTGAAATGGTAAAATATCAGCCAGGAGAAGTGATCTCTGAATGTTATCCATTCGCACACTGTATTGATTCACCTTTTGTGGACAAAGGATGCCATTATTGTTTGAAAGACAGGTAAGTATCGAATTATGTCATATATTTCATCATCCACTTAAATCATCTTCTCCATCTTGTCCAGCTCAGCTCTTCGAAAATGTTCCAAATGCAAAGTGGCCCGCTACTGTAGCACTACATGTCAAGCTGAAGATTGGAAAAATGTGCATAAACATGAGTGTGAAATTTTTCTAAGAGGATCACCAGAATCAAGAGGAGATTTACTTGAAAATTGTAGCATTCGATTAGCCCTTCGAATTGTTCTACTCCTTCAAGATCATCCTAAGAAAGCGACCGAAGAGGTTTCGACTTTTGATGGCAAGAGAAGCTTCAATTCGTTGATGAGCCACAGTGAAGAAATATCTAAACAAACACATAAGACTCTCATGTTGAAGAAAACTTGGTTCGACTCATTCAGGCAACTGAATATTGACTGGGAAAATTTTTTGGAATTATACGGTAAAGTGACCATAAACTCATTCCAGATCTCTAATTTCATGACTTCTGACGGAGCTGGACTTTATATCGCTACCTCAGTATTTGATCACAGCTGTCAACCCAATGCTTCACAAGTTTTTGATGGACTTAAAATGCAAGTACGAGCTGTTAAAGAATTTGATACAGAAATCGAAACACCTATGATTGACTATTGTGATCAATACCTTCCAAGAGAAGAGAAACGAAAGATCTTGAAAGACCATTATTTTTTCGACTGTAACTGCATTCGATGCATGAATCCAGATAAGGAACGAGATAATGATATGATTCGATTGAAAATTCTTTCAGATAAATTTTTCTCTGCCAAAGATGATCACAAAAATCTGTTGACCGGAATTAAGCTCTCTGAGCTCCACTTGAAACATTTCCCTTTGCCCTCCGTACCATTAACTATGACATATTTTAATTTAGCTTCCACATGCTATGCATTGAATGATGAGCTACTGACTTTCTATGAGAAAAAACTGTTCGACAATATGCTTATAACCCAAGGTACCGAGCATTCCCTTTGGAAAAAAATTTTTGGTGAAGTCAACCGCTCCTTTTCATCAAATTCTTCTTTGTCTCAGGGTTTCCAAGAATCCTCCCAAATAATACCAGCTATTTATTAATATATACCACTTTGCATCTTACATCTAATCGTCTTTTTGTACGGTGTAGAAGATTCTATCTTAGAGGTGCTAAATTTACCTAAAGTTGCCATCCCAAGTCAGCTTAAAGCGTAAGCTTAATGTGATGAAAAAATCACTCGGTCATGCTTAACTAACTGCTTGGCTGTTTCAACTACTACTCTGCTAAATTAGAGAGATTCAAAATAAATTCTTCTTTTTGCTAATCTAGAAAACTTAGAGATTTGAACAGACTCTATAGTTTCGCTTACTTACTGATTGCTTGATAATTGATTATTGAAATGATTGAAATTGATAACTTTTCAGTTATGAACTCAACTAGAGCAGACTTTCATCACTTTTTTTTTAAATTATTTTCTTTTCATCTGGTCCCATCAGATGTTAATTCATGTGCATATTCTATGAAAAACAATTGCTGAAGACTTTTAGATCATGATGAATTCAGCATAAGCTTTGAGGTAAATGGAATCTAGTTTGAAAATGAATCAAAAAATGAGCATCTGTCACATTGTAGGATCATTTAACATTCACGATTAATCTTGGCAAAGACATATATATACATGTATATGTATATGGATAACTCTTATTACTTGAATTTTAAAATTAATTAATTGTTCCAAAGGTATGGATCAGTTCTTATTCTTTGGTGCATTCTTTGCAATCATCATAAATACATCGATCTCGGTTCCTGAAACTCCGATAGTGCAAACAACAGATGGTCCAATTGTTGGATCAATAAAAAGTGGTAAGAATGGAAATATTTATCATTTTTACGGTATTCCATATGCTGAACCACCGATCGGTAAATTACGCTTCATGAAGCCCATGAGAAATAAGCTTCGAAAAGATATTTACAAGGCTACTCAAGTTAAGCCCGAATGTATGCATTTCAATCAATTTTTGCGATATGTCCACGTTCCTGTTAGCGAGAACTGTTTATATCTCAACATTTTGGTGACCGAAAATGCTTTCCGAAATTCTAACAAAACGAAACGACCAGTAATGTTTTGGATTCATGGCGGAGGCTATATATATGGATCTGGGGGACAATTTCCATTTTTGAGTGACGTTCTTGTGTCCAGTCAAGATATCATTCTTGTTACCATCAATTATCGACTCGATATTTTTGGTTTCCTTTATCATGATAAGATCCCGGAATTCATTGGTAATCAAGGTCTGTGGGATCAAAATATGGCTTTGAGATGGGTGAAAAGCAATATCGCAGCTTTCGGTGGAGATCCTAATAGTATCACTATTTTCGGTGAAAGTGTCGGAGGAGCTGACGTTCTTCTCCATATGTCATCTCCATATGCAACTGGCTTATTTACTCGAGCTATTGCCCAGAGTAGTGCTCCACTTCTTATCACTTATCAAGCGAATCTTCGAACCTCTGTTTCAACGGATATAGTTCTAGAACGATCAGGATGCAAGGAAGCTAAAAATCGACTCGAATGTCTTCAATCAATTCCTGCTGATCAACTTTTACTCTTAGTTCCCGATAAGCCACTTGTTTTTGGTAACATTTACGGTGATGAATATGTGCCTGTTGGCCAGAATGATCTATTCCTGGGAGATTCCTATGTAAATGATGTCGATCTGCTTTTCGGTCGAACTCATGATGATGCCTCACCTCTCATGTCTAGTTTATGGTACCAGCTGTTTAGTATACCAAAATTAACATATCAAGATGCCCTAGACATGATCTCGTTGACATTCAAACCGGAAGCTGTGCAACAGGTTGCTCGATGGTATGTCGGTGAGCCTGGTGAAAAGATTCCATCACAACAGATACGTTATGGGGTACGTGCCTTGGCCACTGATGTTCTTTTCGGTGTCGATTTTGAAGTTGGTCGCCGGTATGCTCTTCGTCAGCGAATTGGATCAACTAATGCCTACATTGTGGCTCACAATCCACGAAAGAACATGAGACCAGTGTGTACATTGGATAGAAGGTATGGTGTGTGTCATGAAGATGATTTGATATTTATCTTTGGACAACCTTTCGAGAATCCAAAAGCCTACAGTGATGAAGATAGGGTGGTTAGTGGAAATATGATGGAAGTTTGGGCAAATTTTGCAAGAACAGGGTAAGAAACACTGTTTCCATAGATTGAAAATTACATGTTTCTCCATGTTTGTTACATTGTTTTCTAGAAAAGCTCCTTGGCCAGCCTGGAAAGTCTCTGGAAAGGGTCCTATTGATGTTCCAGTTATATTCTTCTCACCCAAAAATCCTATGGAAATCAATGATTATCCAGCACAAAGTTTTATTGATAGATATGAATTTTTTAAGAAAAATTTCATTCCAAAATTGATAGTTCTTGACCAATATCCTATCGAACAGCAAATCAAATATGATCGAACTTCAAACCGATCAGAATATTGGTCTGCTCATATTCCACAGGTTAATAACGAACGTCTCTAATGGAACATATCAATCGATCCCGTTGTAATAATCATGATGGAGTAGATAGCTATTCACAGTATGTACAGTACAAACACGATAGAAACAACAAAAGCCACTTTGACTGTAGATCAGTTTTTGATAGACTACAAATCATGTGATTATCTTGAAAATTTTGTTTGTATTTGAAAATAAAATGAATAACTCTTTTGCTTCACAGTGTCATTGCTAGCTGGGAGATAATTTGGGAATAATTGTTCATTTGACATAAAAAACATTTGTTTTCTACTAACTTTCACTACTGATGTTATCAAAACAAAATTTTTAACAGTCCTGAGAATATTAATACTTTCACTTTTCCAGAATCAAAGATGAAATAAAGGAGGAATTATGGTTAGTGATACAATATGAGACACCAGCAATGAAAATAAAAATATTAAAAATCAATTTAATTCCAAGTAAATTTATATAATCAGTATATTCTCGGAAAAATGGAACATTTCCGATAAAGTAAGGACAATATTAATAAATATACTTTGAGCAATTCATTTCAACATGGATGAGGTAAGCTCCAATTCGAACATAAATATTCCAATAATTCATCTTCCATTGCATTTGAACCAGCTACTCTTGCTCACTCTTTTTTGGCGAAAATAATTTTTTTCTTGGTTTCCACTACTAATTGTTCATCCTTCTTTCTCTCAACACGATAGCTAATTTGCACAGATTTCCTGTAATATCTAGATCGAAATGAAGGTCGTGACCTACCAGCCATTTTAGGTTGTCCTTCTTCTTTAACGGATCCGGAAGCTGGCACTTTTGGTTTCGTTGCATTTCTTGATGAGCTTTCTTTTGGTCTTACTGAGTCTTGTGATCCTTCATGGCCTTGCTGGACTCCTTGCATTTTCTCTTTTGCATCTGAATTCTGTTGTTGATCATTCTCTTGAACACTATCATCTTGTGGGTCATTTGACTGACCACTTGGTTGGTGAGCATTTTGATGGGAATTTGGTCCAACATTTTGACGAGCATTCGGTTGAGCATTTGGAATTCTTTGAGAATCAGATGGTGGTAGCCAGTCCATTTTTTCCATTTCACTAATTGAGAGGTGATCATATATGAATACCAATTAGACACAAATAATCATTGACACAAGATGATGGTTGTTCACTAGAAGATTAACTTACCGTTGTATCAAACTGGAAAGTCTTATACTGTTGAAACGATCGATTAGTTCCATCGGATCTTCATTATTGATCAAACACTCAGCAATATCATGGAGTTCTTCAAATTCAGGACAGTTGATATCTCCAGCCTCTTCCATGATCGAATTGAGAACTGATTATTCCCAAATATTTGGGTGGAAAAAATTGTGTACTCTGATACAAATAAGACACTAAGTTTTTTGATTGAACACCGAAACAATTAGAATGGCTCTCATGAAAGTTTTTTAGAGAAAAGAGAAAACATTTTCTATTCATTCTGGATTCTCGCGAATGTAACATCTTTGATGTTGATTCATTCGTTTAGTGATGAGTTGATTGGACAAAAAGGTAAATAATTGATCATGAATTGCAATCATTTGCATCCAGCAATATTGAGAAGAAGAAAGAAAAGTTTTGAACTTTAAAGCTATTGGACAATGTAAATGTATCAACTGGGGAGAAGAATCGAAAGAAAAACTCTTTCCCATTACTTATCTTGATTTCGAATACAATTTGCATATCATGTGCCCATTTGATTTGCTCATTGAGAGCATACACACTAATCTTGCTTTCTGATCTTTGCCCACTATCCGTCAATCTTGATTATTAACGAGATTATCACTCCCATCATCTGATCAGAAACATCAATAATTTCTATTTTTCTCAACAAGATGGAAGTTTCAAGAAGAAGAATCAATTTAATCAATTGAAAAGAAGATGTTGTGTTCCAGATCATTCTTCCAACGAGATCTGATAGATTATCCAATGTAGATCATTAGATTTTACAGTAGTTTGCTGGACAAGCCACTCTTTCAGAAACAATTCATTGGTGATTCCTTGAATAGTTTTGAGCATTTATTGAATTTTGACCATGTTCACGGAGAATCAAGGCGTAATAGTTTCACTGATTCAAAAGGTAAAGGTATAAAAAATTCTGCAAAGCTAATCAGTTGATTTTATGCCTACTGATACAACTCATCAATTCACCAGATGATCAGTGCTTCCAAGAGCCTCGTCCATATTTATGAGTAGGTCGGTAGCTCCTAATACCCAAAATGTGAGCGTAATCTCTTGGAAACCGATTCCATCCATAGCTGGTATGATCTATCCAATCATCATCTGAATCGTCATCACAATGGTGAGGATCATTTAAGCGATGTTTACCCCATGGTTCATGGTCCCATCTGGAAAGTTAAAGATTCACATAAGTAGAGAAAAAATCATTGGGAAGGGATTATCGGAAAGAAATTAAGAATCTAGTCGAATTAACATTATCACAATTGATGTTACAACATCTATGTGTATGCTATATGCTCATCATTGTATGTGTCATGGGAGGGAGAATTCAAGGCATCTGAGAGAAATGAAAATTCCTATTTTCTCAGGTTGAAATGAGAATTTTGAATGGCTATGATTTTTAAATTACTATCAACAAAATCAATATAACTATCAATAATAATCATGTTCTTTACTTCATTTTTCCCTCTTCTCTTGAATAAAAATAAGAAATGAAAATTTGATGTAAATAATGATGGAAGCATTTTGACAAAAAATTCTAATATGGTATAACTTTCTATTACTTTTTACGAAACAAATGGATCAGAAATAACCTTAAATATTTCACATATGATGATTAAACGTGAGCGGATAGGTTTTTTTTCGTATATTTCCTATGGTATCTACCTGGTAGTCTCATTTTGGCCCGAAAAAATGATGAAGGGGATTATTGTTGGATATTACTCATTAAACTCGAATATTTATCGCCTTCGATCCTGCAATTTTCCCATAGAAACAAATTTTCCAGTCAATTTCAAATTAATTATTTCAATTTAATACTGCTAGATGGTTTAAAATCAGTTCATTTAAAAAATAGGTTTGATCTTATCTGCATTTGGTCTTCATATTATTGAATATTAGCGGATAAACACTGAAATTGGCAAAATTTAAGATCATACTCACCCATAGTCGATAGAAACAACTGGCACAACAAATTTATGATGTTTTCTTGAGTTCACGGTAATCAAAGCAACGGGCAATATTTTTTTGAGATCTCTCACCCTGATTGTTCTTTCAGACTCCACAAACTGAGTTGAGTGGTATAAAAAAATGAACAATATCAATAACAAGATCCGAGAAGATCT
This sequence comes from Brevipalpus yothersi, assembly GCA_003956705.1. Classification (NCBI taxonomy): domain Eukaryota; kingdom Metazoa; phylum Arthropoda; class Arachnida; order Trombidiformes; family Tenuipalpidae; genus Brevipalpus; species Brevipalpus yothersi. Next base: position 135,415 of record QZCP01000170.1, read on the forward strand.
CAAAATGGTAGAATACCACTTTTTTCTCATGATACCAATATTGACCATAGGAAAAGTGACCAATCAGAAGCTCAATCGTTGCTGGATGAGTAAAAAACTAATTGAAAAGAAGTTATTCCCAAAAATTTCATCAAAACTTTGCTCGATACGATCAGATAGAGAGTGATGGAAAATCTAGAAGTTCCAGTAATTAGAAAATTTTTCTCATGATAAATTCTTTTCACATCGGATAGAGGCAAATCTTTGATTGAAAATGAAAACGGTTCCTCATTTTTGTCCATTTTTATGGCTGATCACTCCCTTCAAAAGGTTTTCCCGAGAAGATAATCACATAATTCCTTTGTAGATCGTGTAAATCGATATGACCTGCATCAGAACAAAAGAAGAATCCAAATAAATGCAAAATAGGTACAGATGTAGAATGGATGGAGAATGTTGGCAAAATAATGATCAATTGGTTTGATTAGACCTTTTGGAAGAGAATGATTTATGTATTAGTTCTTTTCAGGATCGAAAATCTGACCAATTCTTTTGATGGTGTAATAAAAATTTTTGTGAAATGAGTTGATGATTTAAGTTTACATGAGACTGTCCAATTTCTGGGTAATTTCAGAGAATGAATCATTTTCTGGAAAGTAAAAGAATTCAAATTGTTTCCGAGAAAAATGTCTTGTTAATGTTGAGAGCAATTAAAATATCAATATTGGCCTCTAAAGTTCTCATTTTCTGACCGGAAACAGTTTGGTGCATCATCAAAAATACGGATATCAATGTCAATGTAAGACATAATCTCTTGAACTTTTCGTAATATTACTAATATCAGCCCAATTTTCATTTTATTGACTTTTTGTGCTCTTGAGGGATCAATTACTCTCTCAGGTAATTGATTGGCCAAGATCAATCATTTGTGCGTTGAATCTTATGATTTCAGAACAGTTTGAAAAATTTCTCACACTATGAGAATTTATCAGATCAACTCATCAAAAAGGATCAAAGGTGAACAAAAGAAATCGATCATAACAAGTTCAGATGTTCATTTTTCATGGTAACACGATAATCAGTTCGACTTTACTGTTAGGATTGTGTCCACCCACAACTTCCTCTGATCCTTCTTTACCCTTTCCATTAGGCCTCTGATTACTGGTAAAAAGCGAAATTAAATAGACATCAACGAGCAATAAACAAAAAAAATATTCTTTTCCCATCATAATCCCATCAAATTTCAGCTTCTAATTTTCCTTCACACTCATATTCATTATCAAATTAATTTTATCACTTTTGACTCGAGAAAATTGTATAAGTGATCTCTTGTCTCTCCAGTAAATCGATATACTTCGAATAGAAGAGGAGAGAGAGAGAGAGAGAGATGTGAAACTGAGAAATAATGCTCAAGCTTACTTGCCGAAAAATTGCTTGCTACCTTGCCATCAGGATGGGTTTTGTGGATTCATCGATCGAGCGAGTGAATCAGAACTATATAAAAGTTCCTGTTGATAGAATGCAACACACATCAATGCCTTCCTCTTCACAGGTGATCCAAGTGAGAGTATTATTCATATTCTCTATTATCCAACAAATATCCATGAATGTTAATGAGCTGTTTTGTTCGGCTGATAAATAGATGTGAGATTGGAGGCTGAATGTTGCCTGTTGGTGACAGATCAAGTGAGAAAATATGAGAGAAAGGAAGAGCTTCTCTTTCCTCTTCCCTCCATCACAAGCTATTCAGTCAAAAATCATCATGTCATGTGTGAGAAATTTTGGGCTCAAAATTGCACATATCAGTTTAATTTACTGAATATTGAAGATGAACATATAGCTCAAATTTTGTCACTAAAACAGTTTAGATTGATTCTGGAAAATCTCTCCCATTTTTGGACAATTAAATGGAAAGAATCTCATCTAATAAATGCCAAACAACTCATTCCATGATATTGGTATATGTTCTTTTTCCGGATCCATCCCTCAATTGTGTAGTGTGATTGAATTTTTCTCACATCGTTCTTGTTCTTATTCATCTCACCAGAGTCACTCATTCCAAAAAACAAACCAAACATTTTCCTTGAGGCTTCTTATCACATTTTTCCAGGGAGCTTGCAAAAGATAAATTCAATAAGAAAGAGAGAGAAATTGTTCATCCATAGGAATGGAAACTTATTTCAGGGTCATACAACTAATTGATGTGAGCTACTCCTGTGCTCATCTCGATTGGATGTCAATTTTCTTTTCGCCAAGAGTTCTTATTGAGAATGATAACTCATTTCATGTATATACACACACTTCCATTGGGTGCCCTAGAAAGTATATTTGATCAATTGACTTCCTTGCGTCCATGAGGATGGTTCCCTTCATAAGAGAGATACATTCATTTTCTAGATCAACGAAATGAAATTTCCGGCCAGAGTAATGCAAAAAAAATGTAAAAATTTACTCCTCCGGTAAGACTTCAGCAAATCATCTCCAGAATGTAGCTTGTATATTCTAAGACGAAACTTTTCGTCTTTCTCATCATCAAAAGTAATCTTAATGTACACTTTCATAACTATTCCATTGGATCCATGGATGACCCTGATGAAAAATGAGCAAAAAACTTTCTCTCTCTCTCTCTCTTTCTTTCTTGATGCTCGTGATCAAGATGTGCGTCATAAAACATGGAATCGGCATGGAAACGTCCACTTCAAGAATGAGAAGCTCGGAAAACTGGAGCTATTATCGCAACCATGATAATCATACATGAGGTACACCATTTACACATGTATAAGACAACTTTTCAGAAATCACTAATGAAAACAATCAGTTTTTCCTGTTAACGTTTTTCCAGAGAGAGAGAGAGAGAGAGAGAGAGAGAGAAATTTTTCTTACATTCCAAAAGTGTTGTAATGAAACTTTTTTCTCATGGTAAACTGGATAGATATGAAATTATGCTAATTTTAGATTTATCTACCAATAGAATGGGACTAAAAAAAATAGTAACTTTTCAAGCAAGCCACGATGGAAGACATACGAAAAAAAGGAAATTTTCAACAGAATGTGATTCCTTATCATTGCATTACAGAATTCAAGATTCAATTCCTTTTCAAAAGCGAAATATTCACCATGCTAATATTGCGCAACATTTCTGCTATGTGTATCTGTGCGTATATTGGCGAAGAAGAAGGAGAAAAAAAATTTCGAAATCACGTAAATAGTCATGAATATGTATTCACTTGAATACAAGAATTTACGGTTAAAAGGCTTCTTTTTTGAATTGAAAGTTAAGAGTTCTTTGAGAAATGTTCAAATTGAGTCAAGGAGAAAATATTTTCATTGATCGAATCATGTAAAGTTCATCGGCCACACTCTCTGATTTTGGAAATACTTTGGTGGTGATTATTCAAGCGAAAGATGATGCTTGTCAGCTATTTATGAATCAATTGATCGTCAAAGATGATAACTTAACTTACCATTTTTGTGTGGTAATGAATAATTCTCATGCAACTATTCTAGCAATTCAGATGCAGTTGTTTATTGATTTCCAGCTCACTATCTTATTGAATTCCAATAAAAATGTAGAAATGTGTATCTATCATGAGATTTTCATTCATTATTTATTCATTCTTTTCTTCAACAAAATTTTCACATAGGCAGTGATCGTAGAAGAAAAAATACTGCTTCACTTTATTATTTAATTGATGCAACAATAAATATATAAAGAATATTAAGTATAAACTTTTCTTGTGAATCTTCGATATCAGTTGTTCATCATGATAAAGAATCAAAAATTATGTACTCACATGTGCACATGTGAGTACATAGATACCATGGTATCTATTCCATCTATTCCACATCAAATTCACAAAAAAAAGACAGCAGCTTAAATACTTATCCAAAATTTCATGATAGATCGAGTTCTGATCTCACCGAAATTGAGCCCTAAATACTGGCATCTAACATGCTGAACTTTTTCTCCCTAACAGCAAGCCCATAGCCATTTTAATAGAGTTCATAGACTTCCTCTTGATACTATCTCATTCCGCAAAGAGAATTTATTCCATCAAAGAAGCTAATCTAAAAATCTGATCAAGAAAATACCTCAAACTCAGACTGCCTTGAAGAAGAGAAAATTTTCTTGCTCAATGCTCCAGGAATTTGATTGACACCATCGATGATCTATCAATTTCCTACGGAAGGAGAAGAGAGAGAGAGGGCGAAAGAAATTAGTGAGAAATGATATCCTTATAGTCATTATTCCATCCTTTTTCTAGTGTATATATAAATATATGGGAGAACAAATCAGGAAGAGGTTGACAATAGAGCACACACACACATATTCTGTCTACTTCCTCACTTTCCTGTTAGACCCTCTCTTTTGGAGAGTTTCTTCCATGAATATAATACACATTGGATGCACTTCAAATGTACATGTATGTATGAACAAATATGTATGATGGCCCAAATAGATGAATAGAAATCTATTTTTCATCATCATCATAAATTCGACCCACCTTCTCACCTTCTTGGCACTAATGTATAATTTTGATTGATATGTATCTCAATTCTTATACACACTCTCATCACCATGAATCTGATTCTTCACTCCGAAAACGATCAATTCGATTCAATGACGAGAGAGAGAGATGAGTTGAAATGATTCGAGAAACTTGGTCCACTTTTGGATAAATCAATGTTCAAAGGCTGATAGATTTCTCACCACCAATTGCAAGTCAAATCATATCCATCTGGGTGGTCAAGTTTGAAGATGTTCTTTTTCTTTCATCTCATATCATCATGAATTGTCAGCATCAAAAATCAATTACAACACATCTTTTTTCTCTCTCTTTCCATCTCTCTTTACTTCTTCCTCTTTTTCGACCAACATCATGATCCAGTGTTCACCACAAGTTCTAGTCGATAATTCGAAAAGCTTCGTGTGAGGCCGCTGATATCTTTCCCTCTCTCTCTCTCATCCTCTTCCTTCCATCACTTATTCTCTGTCTCTCTCTTCCCTGAAGAATCATCATCTAGTGAGAGAGAGAGAAAGAGAGAGAAAGAGAGAGAGAGGAAAGAAGAGAGAGGAAAGAAGAGAGAGGAAAGAAGAGAGAGGAAAGAAGAGAGAAAGAGGCTTGTCAGTCTTGTGTTTATGTTTATGCTTCTCACTTTACCTTTTTTCGCCGTGTCCAGCCAAAAAAATGATCATAGTAAATGATTTAATTCTCAATGATCATCAGCCACCTATCAGATTAGCATGATACTCGATCACAATCATCAGTCTTATATAATTCAATTGTTTTTTCCCTAGTTAAATTTGGTGAATGTGCGTGTGGGTGAGATTGAAAATAATCATCATCTCTTTCTCTCTACTCTCTCTCACACCATTGGCTGTGTATCATTTTCATTCTGATACCGATTAATTGTTAATCCTCATCACCATCACCACCACCACCACCGCCTATTCCAGCTACCCATCCATAATTATCATCCGTCAAATCAACAATATTCATACCATCACATCCACCAACACCACCATCACCACCATCACCATCTTCACCATCAAATTAAAGAGGTATTTTTCTTTTCTCATTTTGATTATTGTTTCCATCACATGTGTACACACACACACACACATATCAAATGATATTCACAAATGATAGAGAACGGATTAGGCAACGAGAGTTGATATCAATCTTTTTTTTAGTGGTGTTTCATATTGATAATCATTTTCCGGCTCATTTGTTTGCCATTCACCATAAGTGTATCAAGATATATAATACACCACAAATTGAAACACTTTGGAACGATGAAATTTATTTCACTACACACAAACAAACATTCTTCACACATTCATTCATTGAATTTCATTCAATATTCATCATTTTTGTCGGACATGATCAAGTAAAGCTTATCACTTTCTGTTTTTCTCTCTCTCTCTCTTTCTTTTTTTCCCTCTTTCCAATCATTCATCGATTCATTCATGAATACCAGGAGAAAGATCCTGAAAGCAGCTACCATCAACCATCTATCAAACTGGAACTTATGGAATTAGAGAACATCGTTGCCAACACTGTATATCTCAAGGCAAGAGAAGGTAACTATGTCTTCGTGGATTAGTAATTTTCTATTGTATTGATTAATTATGTTTAGTGGAAAAAAAGGAACCTCAATAGCGTTGACCGATTAATTAATTGATTCACATACCGGTGTCTGAATTTTCGCTCATGAGAATGATGCTGGATGCTGATAACTCATTTGCCATTCTTCTTCTTCTCTCTTCCAATCTTCATCTCTCTCTTCCTCTTGTATTTGTCTACCTCTTCCTTTTGTCCATCCTTCACTTCATCGACCTAACAAAACCTCTTTCCTAACCTTTTTCTCTCCATCTCTCTCTCTCTTCCACTTTCTTCTCACTTCTCCCTACACAAAACTGCTGTGTGTACATCAATTCATCGATTTATGCCCATACCAATGATCATGTTCTATGTGAACTGCCAACATCTATCCATCCTCGAACTGAAAATCACCTAACGCTAAGGAGGATCAGATAGTAATAAAGGAAAAAGCAAAAAATGGCAAAAGCTCCTCCGTTTTCCTCACATATCTCAATGCATCCATTTGAAGGATCAAATAGGTAAGTCATGTCCATCTCCACCCCATACCTACATACATGCATACTTTTCGCTTATCTAAGGTGCGATCATCATTTCCAATCACTGTTCTAGGATTGAATTCAAATTACAACTCTTTCTCTCTCTCCATCTCTATTGCTTAGCATCTTAGCTCATTCGCCCCAGATTCTCGATCTTTCTCTTTCTTCCTCTCTCTCACTCTTCAATTGATTGGCTGATTATTCAGCTACGTTCATTTTCTTACGCAAATCAGCCTCTTGAATCCCAAATATTTATCCTTTCTCAACCGGATCTATGGGTTAGGCTGAATCGATGATCGCGTTGGTGACGAAAAGAGAGGAAGGTGTTCACACTCGAGAATAATCTTCGTCTCTCTTCTAATCTGCTTAATTTATCCTCTTCAACATCAATGTATCTACACGAGTATTTGATCTTTTTCTCTTTTTCTTTCTCATTTTTTCAGATGTTTCCTATGATTATATCATAGAATCACAACCCATTGGACGCCTCTTATTCCGTGAATATTGCCAAACAAAAGAGCATTACTCGAAATGCAACAATTTTTTAGATGCAGTTGTACGTTCAATTTTACATCTCTTTCTCCATCTTTGAAAAAATCTTCTTCGCAACTTGAAATTTCAATCGTTATATGTCGTCTCTCTCTGCTTGATTCTGTTCCCTCTTCTATCACTCCTTATTATTTTTCTTCTTCTTCTTCATTCCTCAGTGCATCCAGCAAAATTATCTAACATTATCTAGCATTTTTATCTCGCCTTGTTTTGGAATTTTAACTAGCAGTCGCTTTAGGCCAGAGTGTCAAGCGTTTCCACTTTGGTCGATGAGAAACAAGTCTGCAAGAGAGCAAGAGAGTTATAATTATCCATCAACGATGCATGTGACTCTTTAATTACATTTACATCCATCTGAGCCCACGTTTATCACCGATCACCCTTCAATGTTCAATATCTGCTACAATTTCTCTCTCTCTCTCTCTCTCTCTCTCTCTCTCTCTCTCTCTCTCTTTCTTTCTCTCTCTCTCTCTTTTTCTCTCTTTCTCTTTCTCTTCTAAATCCTGTTAACCAATGTTTATTTCTCTCACTGATCTTTGGAGTGTATATTTACTTATCATGAGCTCTCTCATTCTGATCGGGAAGTTCTCATTTCCCTCTTGCCTTCTCTCTCTCTCTCTCTCTCTCTCTCTCTCTCTCTCTCTCTCTCTCTCTCGGAGGCTGAAGTTCAGAGTAACATACAACCATTTTGGGTCGGCAAATGATCACAAACATCTTACATGTTAGATAAATTTGTGGTAATACTTCTTATATCGTTTGTAAACATGCGTGCCAAGCATAACTTACATATATCTTGTCAGAGAAGAGTATTGCACTTTTTATTTGTTTTTTTCTTCTTCTTTTACCGGCTTTTGCGCCTTCCTCCCAGTCACTTGTATGTCGTTTATTCTTCTTTACAATCTCATGGATAAATGTTACATGACATTAGGAGGAAAATTTTCAAATAACTTTTCTTCTTCCTCTTCTTCTGTTCATCTTGTTCATCAGGAAAATTATGAAATTCAATTGGACGAAGATCGTAAATCTGTTGCCAAAGAGATATACAATAAATATCTTACTGCCGAATCGAATCAATTTGTTGATATCGTTGGAGAGACCAGCAAGGAAAAGTGTCGTGAAGGGCTTGATATGGCGAGCAGGGATCTATTCTCCGATTGTTCATTGTAATTATGAAATCATTTCTCTTACTCCCTTAATCAAGCATATTCTATTTATTTTTCACTATCATTCGATCTTGTACACACATATATTCAGGCGAACAGAATTTCTTTTCTCTCTCTCTCTCTCTCTTATCAATTCTCACCTCTCAATCAGTTTCTAGCGCCTCTTCAAAATTCTTTTTTCTATCGTTTCTTTTCACTTTCTTCGAGTATCGTCAATTTTCCTTGATTACTATCTACATTGGATCGATTTCATTCTAATTAATTTTTCTTCTCTTCCACCAACCTCTTCAACGCTATATTCCAATTGTTGTTCTCAATTCTCATCTCTATCGAAACTCATCATCAACATTTAAAATGATCATCAACACCAATTGCAATTACGCACACTCAAACGTTTGTTGAACGCGAATCTGCATACACATTCCCATCCATCCATCCATCCACAACTGGTCTCTGCTCGTATGATTTTTGCGAAAATAACTTGCATCGACTGCAAAACATTGGAAAAAATCATCTTCTCCGAATCTTTTGCGAATTCAACACTGCTTATCATCATCAATCTTCATTGGGCACACAAAAACCGCTGGAAAACATGAATTTACTATTTTAAAGAGACGTTAAATTATTTTTAGCAACCAATCCTTTCAAAGAGTTTGAGAATAGCATGTACTTTTTACGTTATCTCCAATGGAAATGGTTAGAGCAAAGACCGGTGACAAAAGATACATTCCGAATGTACAGGGTGTTAGGGAAAGGAGGATTTGGTGAAGTATGTGCCTGTCAGGTTCGTGCTACTGGTAAAATGTATGCATGTAAAAAATTGGAAAAGAAGCGCATCAAAAAACGTAAAGGAGAGTCTATGGTTTTAATTGAAAAGCAAATACTCCAAAGAATAAATTCCCGTTTTGTGGTCAGTCTAGCCTATGCATATGAAACCAAAGATGCCCTTTGTCTAGTTTTAACACTTATGAACGGCGGTGATCTTAAATTTCACATCTATAATATGGGAGGTGAGCCAGGATTTGATATAGAACGGGTCAGATTTTATGCTGCCGAAGTAACCCAGGGATTGGATCATCTTCATTCCCAAGGAATTGTCTACAGGGACCTCAAGCCAGAAAATATTCTCCTCGATGATCATGGTGAGCATCATGTGTATAATTTCTTTTACCTTAATTACAAATGTATAAATTATGCAAACCTTCGTCTACATCATGCTACTACTTACCTTTTCCAACGTCAACTAAGTATTCCCATCTCTTGTTCACATAATTCAGGTCACGTCAGAATCTCAGATCTTGGGCTAGCTATGGAGATACCAGAAGGTGATTCGGTTCGAGGTCGTGTTGGAACAGTTGGCTATATGTGTGAGTACTTGAGAGATATGCTCAAAGTTTGGTTTCGGATGGCTTTTTAATTAATTAATCTATCAAATTTAATTTTCTCTTTCATTCTGTTGATCAATATTAACCTCTGTCAACAATTTGCTTAACTGTTTTGACTTTCTTTTAATCTGGCAAATCTATTTCTTCCTCATTTTTAGCTCCTGAAGTAATAGACAACGAGAAATACTCCTTTAGCCCTGACTGGTTCAGTTTAGGATGTCTAATATATGAGATGATCGAGGGCCAAGCACCTTTTCGAGCTCGTAAGGAGAAGGTTAAGCGTGAAGAGGTAGAACGTAGAGTGAAATCTGAACAAGAAAAATACTCCAGTAAATTTAATGACGATGCTCGGGCTATATGTCAATCGGTATGATATTTGAATATTTGAATTTTGAGAATGAGACATTTTTTATCCAATCTTATATTCTCTCGTTGACAGTTATTGGAGAAGAAAGTATCGGATCGTCTTGGATGTAAATTGGGACGAAAAGGTGCTCAAGAGATAAAAGACCATGCATTCTTCAGAACTTTCAACTGGTAAGCTCATGGTTGTTTACAATGTTACTCAAATTTGAAAGTTAAATTATCGAAAAAGAGAAGATTTCTAAATCTGATCGCTTACTCTTTGAGAGATTATCCATCACTCAAGAGAGTGTTCTTGTTCTATCCAAAATTTTTTGATTGATTTCTTTAGAAATTTTACATTCCATTCATACCTCGAATTAATTATGATCTTTTAAATCATATTATAACCTTTTTCGATCTCTTGTAATTTCAGGAAACGTTTGGAAGCTGGAGTTCTCATACCTCCCTTCACTCCTGATGTAAGGAAACCTCGATGAACGAGTGACCATTGTGATCCATCGATTGCATCTTATTTCTCAGCTTGCTGATCCCTAAAATTGACTAAGCTTAAATTTAATCTCTAATCTTTAATTTCTTTTTATTCTTTTTATTCATCCAGCCTCACGCTGTCTACGCGAAAGATGTTTTAGACATAGAGCAATTTTCTACGGTCAAAGGTGTCAACTTGGATGCCAGCGATGACACATTCTACAATAAATTCAATACGGGAAGTGTCTCGATTCCTTGGCAAAATGAAATGATCGAAACGGATTGTTTCAAGCAGCTGAGTGCATTCGATCCTGATGGCGTTCTACCAGATGATCTCAATTTTGATTGTCCCCCTGTTGATGAGTCTAAAGGGTGTTTCCCATTCTTCAAGCGAACAAAGCGCAATAATAATGTTAAAGTGTCCAAGAGCAATGCGAACATTGAAGATGATTCTCAAAATTCTAGGCCAAAAGGAGCGAGAACATCTTCGTCTGTCAGCTAATGAATCATCTGATTTCTGATCGTACCGTGAAGATCATATTTGTGACTCGTATTGGTGTGGATCAGATCAGGAAATATTGATATTCTCCTCTGTTTTTTATGTGTGATTTGAGATAATGTTATTTTAGGTTTTCACTCTTTTTCTAATCTCTCAGAGAAGTTATCCCTGAGGTCAACAAGAAGCGATCACACTCATCATGTTTACAAGATTTTTCTATGTGACATGAGATAGCATTTTCATTTCAGTCCCATAGATCATGATAATTTTTCTCCTCATCGTTCATCTTAAATCCTGTTTTATGGCTATCTTTTAATATTTTTGAAATCTGTTTGTATTGAGAAGTGTTTTCACTCTTATCTTTGAGGACACATATCATCGAACCTTGTATATCTCTCTTCTCACATTCTTTTGGTATTTGAACTTCCATTTCGTCCTCATGAGCAAATTCTATGACAAAATAGCCATGCTAGTAATCCCCACGAATCGTTTATCATTTGGCACTCAAGTTCCATGAACCCTCAAGACACTCTACTACAGATTCGAAGGACTTTGTTATCAGATTGTCCCTATGTCGACTCTGATCGTCGAATAATGTAATTGTTTCATCAATTTCTATTCTCTTAGTTGCCAATACCTCATTCTAGTGGATATATTATAACTCATTTGACCGGTGTTCGGGTGTTTTTTTTGAAGCAGGAACCAGTTAATTATGCGATAAACGAATACGTCGAGACACCGTGCCATGCTATTAAAAATGTCTCAATAAAATGTTTCAAATATTCGATGAAATTTTTTTCTGTTATTCACGAAACTTCTCGAACCAGAGGTTCGTGTTGATATTTTCAGATCAGAAAAAATTTTACTAGAAAATTAATCTTTTTGAGCATCAAAATTTTGGCCAAAAAATGATTCGCTTTAAAGCTATCAAAAGAACTATACTTACAATAATGGGAACTCTATGGGTGAGAAAAAAAATTTCCAAGATTTCTCTTTACAAGCCTCCTGTGATAGTGTCAATAACAGTTAATCTCTTAGCCTCAAAGTATAGATAACCATTTATAATCATTTTCTTCCACTTGTTTGCCAACCAGAGGCTCGCGAATTTTCACTTTAACTTCCATCTTCCCTCCAATAGTTCTTCTGCCATCCATGAGAGGAAAACTATTATGTATTGTAACTTTACTCTCAAAATCGACCAGTTTTACTTGCACAGTACCGATTAGCGTATCAGAGCGGAATAGTCCCCTGTTTTGAAGGATGAAGGGTTATATTATTAAGAATATTGAGTCTTGATCGTCTTCAACCTTACCCTTTGGAGAAAACCTCACATTTGAGTGAGTTTCGCTTGAAAATCCTAATTAAGGATCTCGATTTTCGATCAATATTAAATCTAATCGATTCATCATACACTGAGGAAAGATAGAAAAGTGAGTTTGGTAAAGGACAACATGATGGTGAATTTACCTGGATTGAGAGTATCTCTGACTATCTTCGTTCTTCCAGTTTGATGGGCATCCTGGGGTAAAAACAAGCATTTAGAAAAATGATAAAAAATTTGAAATAACTCACCGATGGAAATGGTAGTTCAATCTTAACATATGAGTCGATATTACTTTTGCATGGAAGTTCAATGCATTTGACGACCTCCACAAGCAATTCATTGGTTGATAATTCTGTATTGCATACTACTATTGACAATAACCTTGTTTCATATCTGAATCGAGGCACAGGATCTTTCTTTCTCCAGAAGTTCCGCAGCATATCAAGATCTTTGAGAGTGTCAACTGCATATTTCTCAAATTTGGATGATGACAAAACATCTCCAAGAGCTAGAAAATGTTCCTTGTTTCTTTTACACATCTTAAAATAAAAAATGAGGAATGAATAAAATTTTCATACAGAACTTCACAAAATGAGAAATCCTTACCTCAATTTGTTTTTGTAGATCTACTTCGAGCTTTCTGTAAGTTTCTTCATCTTCTTCTGATGAATGGGGTGTCATCTCTTCATGAGCAACAACAACGAAATCCTCTGAAAGCTGGGGAGGTGTAGGAATATTCGAGGTATCTATTGGCAAACCTTTACGACATGCTTCGAGTAGAGGATCGAAACCTTTTGCCATTCTCAAATACTCTGTGGCCTGCTTTATGTCACCATTACGCTTAGAATTCAGAGCTGCTTCCTTGAATAACCTTTGTCGCTCTGATAGATAAGCTATTTCTTTCGTTTTGATCGATACCGTTCTTCTTGCTGGTGGAGGCTGAGCAGGTTGAGCTGGTACAGCTGGTTGGGGTGGCTGAGGGGCAATTCGAGCTGGAGCTTTAGGGGCTACCGGCTCAGGCCGATTGGCGGCAGTCTTCTTCGGCTCAGAAGGTCCATCAGAAGGTACAGGTTTGGCTGCTGTTGGTTGGGAATTCGAAGGGAGTTCAGAAAAACCTACAGAAAAACAACAAGTATTTAAATATCATCAAGGAAAGAACCAGAAAACTAAATCAACAAACCTGCAGGCGTAGCCAATGTATCGTATTCATAAGGTTTTCCGGCTTTACAAGCTTTAATAGCACCTTCGTAGTTCTTACAAACTCGACCTATTCTTTTTGCTTTACTATCATTACCAGATGCAGTTGCCTCCTGGACAACTTCACGCCATTTAGCGAGACGCTTTTCGAGTTCTTCCAATAGGGTACCAACAGGCTCAGACGATTCTTCAGGCACATTCAGATCAAATTTACTCATCGATGCATCTGAGGAGGCAGGGATTGTACTTGTCTCAGGATTATTGGTCGTGGAACTCGATGGATTGGAGTCTAGAGAGGGAAGGTTGTTCATATCAACAGGTTCTCCGTTATCCAATTGACCAAGAAGAACTTGAAGTTGCTGAGATTCGAGATACAAGATTGAAACAATCAGTTACAGTTTGAGGAGAAGAAATTGACACACTTACCTTGACTTCTTTCATTTTTTCCAGAGCTCCTGATATATCTCCTTGCTTTTTGCATAATAGAGCTGCTTTTTTGTGATCACTAATGAGATTATTGATCTTTTCTCGATCACTCGAAGGAGCAGAGATCATTGATGGACCTGGAATATTTGGAGTTCGATTGTAATCAGCCTCAGGTGTCTTAGGTCGTTCTTGATGAGGGATAATGCTGGGCAAAACTTTAACTATCATTTAAAAAAGGTAGAAAAAATTAGAAATGACAATCAAATAACGAATTAAACAACTTACCACCTATTTTCGGTTTTTCAGTTGGAAGAATGTCTCTGGCTGGATTGACTTGCACAACACTAGGCTCTGGTTGCTTGAAGCTTGGTTCAAGTCTGGGTGGTATTGGTGGCGATTCGATGTGAGTTCTTGATGGAATTGGAAGAGGATTCTGAGGTCGAGAGGGAAGTTTAGTGGTTGCTGGTGGAACATTTTCCGGATGAGCTGGTAGTCCAAGTATTTTCGAAAGCTCAGCATTCAGAGAGGGGTCATTTTCATCGAAATCCGAGTCATCACCACCATCATCAGCATTATCAAATGATATTCCAGTGGGCATCATCTCACTTTGACCACGAGAGGCAGTTGTCCTGGTAAGCCTTGGTCTTTGTGGCCGACTAGCTCGAACATCAGATTTGGAAGATCGACGAACGGGTGGATCTTTGCCTGCTAGTATGGCAGCTAATTCTTCCTCCAGAGCATCATCATCACCATCAGATAAATCTTGCTCAAAGGAAACACCAGTCATCAGTTTATTGATGTCTTTTAAATTCGGTAAACCAGCCATTATCTCAAAAGCCGTTACCGTGACCTACACGATTAGAAATAAACGTTAGTCAAACACAAGCACAGATCTAGTATAAGAATACACAAGCACACAAATACAGTTCGATTCTACAATGAACAGATTCTGATTACCAGCAATCAGCAACCTCTTAAAAGGAGAACAATAATTTACAATCAATTCAAATCAAAAAGCAGATTATAATTAAAACGAAAACATTGGACACACACACCAAAAGAAACGGTTTTCATTGAATGTTTACAAACACTTTGTCGTGCTTTGCTTTACAATGTTGAGTCATGACAACCGAGAAAAGCGCGCGATCAAGACTTGTCAAGGCTTTTTCCAGTGGAAGCTATCTGGATGAAGTGAGTCAGTTTATCATATTATCAGAACTTTTGATTCGGAAGTTTTGAGGATCAATTTTCTGGGGGAGGTTATTTTTTTCTTGGTATCTTGATGGAATGGAATCAAT
The DNA here is from genome assembly GCA_003956705.1 of Brevipalpus yothersi. Taxonomy (NCBI): domain Eukaryota; kingdom Metazoa; phylum Arthropoda; class Arachnida; order Trombidiformes; family Tenuipalpidae; genus Brevipalpus; species Brevipalpus yothersi. Next base: position 150,712 of record QZCP01000170.1, read on the forward strand.
TTTAGAGAGTGTCATTTCAGTTTCATGGAGAAATATATGTGATAAATTGAGTAAGCAAGTTCTCTAATCTAAATATTTGGATTTTCAGAAGGAAATTGACTTAATTTATGATGAATTAGGCTTGATTGGATTTTTCTTTGATTGATGATAAGAATGAGAGAACTAGAAAAGATTTTTCTATGAATAAAGTTTGATTGAAATTGGAAAATCCTCGAAATATAGGAGAAACTAAATCCTGGTTAAATCGCTATGGTATAGCCAAATGAAATAGTAGGGTAGTTTATTTAATAATTTTTTTACCGTTGTATGCAGAAACTCTTCCTTTTTCATGATTGGAAAGACATTGATCTTGTTTCATATGGCGGTAAAATGAGAAAAACAACATTATCCAGTCGTAGAGTTCTCAAATTTGAGAAAAAATATTACAATCTCATTCTCTCTAATTTTCGAATTTATCATAGAAAAATTTGGTGAATGATCAGCACAGGAATAAGGCAAAAATATTTTATTCCATCAAAAAATGATATTCTCTCAACCTCATCTTCCCCACACACTCGTATATATACTCAAGCAGAGCATTGAACTCTTCCCAATCATGAATGGATCATCTTGACTGTAGAGAGGTATACACTTTGGCCATGATTGACAAAATTTGAGAGAGAGAAATACATACACACAGACTCTGTATAACGGTTATTTTTCTCTGGTAAAATTTTTCTCTGGTTTTTTTTGTAACAGAGAGAAACAGAATCATTTTTATTGCCATAGTAAGTTTTCCTGGACATGAGCGCCAGAGTCAATGTTGTTCACTTTACACAACGCCATTGATCTCACCTTTGCAAGACTCTTTCACTTTCTCACTTGTGAAGCCAACACATCAACAGACACACACACACATATACTTTGGCCAGGTTGATTAATAATTCACTTTCTAACTGATCTGTGTGTGTGATTATATTCTTTTCTGTTGTATTCCATGGTAACTCCATAGGAGAGGGTGTATGTCGGTGTGTTTTTGTATTTGTGATTAAATCTGTGGACAATAAAGAGTGTCTGGTGGATGGTGTTTTCTTTACATTGTACACGATATTTTCGGTGTTGATCTATTGTGATCTTATACATTATCAGTGTCATTTGGAAGAAGAAGAATAAGTTCTTGCAAAAATGATACCAATCAAAATTTATTTATTTGGTTTAGTAGTGTTGTCAATTATTTTGAATGTTTCAAGTGTTGACAAAAGCAAATGGAAAACATGTAATGAAAGCGGCTTTTGCAGGTATGATTTCTGATTATTATACAGATGATTAACACTTGTGTGTTTTGTTCTCCCTTCTCTTGTCGATCATATTAACCTGGAATCACTTGGATAGACGGAATCGAAATATTAAGGGAAAGCCAAATAAATGGATTATAGAGAAGGACAGCATCAAAACTCATTACAACAAATTAGGTGTTGAAGCAATACTCAAGAATGAGCTTACCGGAGTGCTATTGAGATTAGAATTAAACTCAGCACTCCAAGATGGTTCAGTTCTTCATATGAGAATTAATGAAGCTCATCCAGGTCGAGAACGTTTTGATCCTCGAGAAGCTCTTGTCGGTGAAATTGAGTACTCCAAACTGACCATCGATAAGACATCTGATAAAGATGTCTCCATCAAGTTTGGATCACCAGAGGCTCAATATACTGCATTAGTGAACTTGAATCCATTTCGAATAGACATATTCAGTGGAGATAAATTGGTGATCAGTGCAAATGCTCGAGAATTCCTTAAATTTGAACATTATCGAAAGAAGCCAGTGAAAGAGGGAACAAATGATTTGGATCAAGATGTAAGTTGTTAACTTTTTATTTTCTTCATTGTGATCAATGCTTCTCGTTCTATCAATTTCAGATGAAGACTGAAGAAGATGAGGATGGTGGATGGGAAGAATCTTGGGGATCCTTCACTGATAGCAAGCCGTTTGGTCCAATGTCTGTTGGAATGGATTTCTCTTTCGTCGGATTTGACCATGTTTATGGAATACCTGAGCATGCTGATTCTTTTGCTCTGAGAGACACCAGAGGATCGACAGACCCATATCGTCTCTACAATGTAGATATTTTTGAGTATGAAGTCAACAGCCCTATGGCTCTTTATGGAGCAGTACCCACCATGATCGCACACTCTGAAGAACGTACCGTCGGTCTATTCTGGAACAATCCCTCCGATACTTACATAGACATCGAATCTGTCAACCAAGGTGTTATGGGACTCTTTTCTAATCTAGTTTCTGGTGATGTGAAAACTAGACTCACTCATTGGATCTCTGAGACTGGAATGGTTGATGCATATATAATGATGGGACCAAAGCCATCCGATGTGATGAGACAGAATGCTAAGCTCACAGGAGTCACTCCTCTACCTCCTTTCTACTCGATTGGTTACCATCAGTCTCGTTGGAACTATTTTAGTCAAGATGAAGTCACCAGCCTTGATGCCAAGTTTGATGATGAAGATCTTCCTCTAGATGCTATTTGGTTGGATATCGAATACACTGAAGGTGAGTTTTTTTCTCGGATTTGATGCTTTAAACTCATTCTAAATACCTATTACAGATCGATCAAAACGATATTTCACTTGGGATAGAGGTTTCAATGAGGCTAAAACTTTAACTTCAAATCTAACATCAAAAGGCAGACGTTTGATCACCATTATTGATCCTCACATGAAGAAAGATTCTAGTTATCCAGTTCATAATGAAGCTCTCCAAAACGGTTACTATATCAAGAACAAAGACGGTGTCGATTATGAAGGCTGGTGCTGGCCTGGAGCCTCCATGTGGCCCGACTACCTCAACCCAACTGTTCGTGATTGGTGGGCTTCAAAATTCAATCCTGAATTCTTCCCTGGATTCCCTGATGGTATAGTGGACATCTGGAACGATATGAATGAACCATCTGTATTCAATGGGCCAGAAGTTACTGCTCCTCGGGATCTGAAGCATTTCGGTGGAGTAGAGCACAGAGATATCCACAACATGTGAGTTGCACATTTTTTGAGCTTTAAATGGGGATTAACTGTTTTGCTTTCCTAAGGTATGGTTTTTACATGGTTCAAGCAACTTTCAAAGGATTGACAACTTACAGACCAAACTTGAGACCTTTCATCTTAACTCGGGCATTCTACGCTGGATCACAACGATATGCGGCAGTGTGGACTGGTGATAACATGTCCAAATGGGAGCATTTAAAAATAAGCATCCCGATGATATTGTCTTTATCAGTCGTGGGTATTTCTTTCTCTGGAGCTGATGTTCCTGGTTTCTTCTACAATCCCGAATCAAATGAGTTAGTTATTCGCTGGTATCAAGCAGGAGCTTTCCAACCTTTCTTCAGAGGCCATGCTCATATTGATACTCGTCATCGTGAACCATATGTGTATGATGATGAGACTAAATCTTTGATTAGAAACGCTATCAGGGAAAGATATCGATACATGCCTTACATTTATACTTTGTTCTATGAGAATCAACTGAGCGGTATGCCAATCATGAGACCTGTGTGGTTCCATTTCCCGAAAGATAAGAATACTTTCGAATTGGAAGAACAATATCTTCTCGGCGACTCTCTTCTAGTCCGTCCTGTATTGGATAAAGATGTGTTGACAGTTCAGGTCTACTTACCTGGTCAGGGTGAATCTTGGTTGAATGTCGAAGATGGAAATATCTACAAAGGATCTACTACTGTAACAATTCCTGTCACTCTATCTTCTATTCCAAGATTCCAGAGAAGTGGAACAATCATCCCCAAGCGGGAGCGTATGCGAAGAAGTGCCACAATTTGTATTCAAGATCCTATTACTCTCAATGTTTTCTTGGATGGTGAAGAGAGGCGAGCGTCAGGCAAATTATACTTAGACGATGGATACAGCTACAATTATAAGAATGGCGCTTACATTCTTGCGGAGATCAATTATGATAAGATGGTTCTGGAATATAAGTATGTTCAACTGAGGGAAATTTTTTTTCTATGCTTTTTTCATATTTCTTCTTTGATTTTCTTGCAGAATTATCCATGGAAGCTTGGCTACCAAAAGTTGGTTAGAGCGTGTTGTAATTCACCATATTTCCAACAAGCCAAATCGCATCGAAGCATCCAATGGAGCTAATCTCGCATTCAAATATTCAGCCGAAACAAAGACATTGACCATCCGCAAGCCCGCTCTATCAATGGGAAATAATTGGCAAATCAAGCTTTCTTAGTTCATCCAGTAACGCAATTGTATGTGATCTTTTGTTAAAGTCATCGTTTTTGATGGTAATTTTTCATATCATTCCCTTGATAGTAACAAATTTTTTCAACAAAATTCTGTGCGTGTAAGATTGATTATTTTGACTGTTCTCTATAATCGGATAATCAACAAATAGTGAAATTGAGATGCATAGTAAGCATCGCTTCAAATTGTTTGGGTAGTGAACTTAGAATTTTGGATTGACCAATCGCAAGGGAGAGAGTTGGAAGAAAATCTTCGATGAATTCGAGGGAAATTCTTTTATAGTCTAGGTATACTTCTCCTGTACAATTAAAGGACTTTTCATTGAGCATTTTCTTCGATGAATGGATAAAGCAAAGTCGAGTCACAATTTAGGGGAGGGTTTTCCACTGACTGTCTTATCACCTTAAGATCCCATTTTCGAACGCTTATCTCATCAAAGGGAGAAATTCCCTTTCTTTTCACGATTTTTTTTATAAACATGGCTCTGAGAGATCAAGAGTATGGATAATTTTTTGCAAATTAGTTGCAACTAATTTTCTCATTTAAGGTTCTAAGAAAATTCTAGAGTAAGAGTTCTATTCGTTCATTGATACGAAATAAGTTGGAGATCACAAATTTTGAATAGTATTTACAGAGAGAGCTTAAAACAATTTTTCAATCCACTCGAGAGAAAATGAGTTAGAAATATCATGATAGCACTCAGTAAGAAATGGTGTACTCTATTGTCTAATATGCGATGATCAGGAATTATACAAATCGCGTTCGTTGGTATATCTCAATATCTGCAGTTTCTTCCCGATTTTTGCTGATGAGGAGTTCGAACCTACAATCGAGCATATCAGTTCTAGTAAGTTTCATGTACTCCAATTTATCGATCTTCTACAATGAGTCAGAAAGAGTGAGAGAAACCCATTAGGAAATGATAATAAATTGATAGGTATTAATACCAACCCTTTCCATAAACTTCCTCAACTTTCCGATTCAATAAGTTTTCTTCCTCTTCGGGCAGAAGTCGTGGATCCCACCAGTTATTATGGCCATTTTTCCTTGTTATGATGTACCGATACCTCAGCAGTTCATAATATTCATCCCTATTTAGCACAAATTTGATATTCTCCTTGCCAAGATTCTTCTCCACCTTATCGACAAGTGTCAATTTATATTCCAATCTTTCCCTTCTGAATTCGTGTCTCATCTCTTCTCTGTGTGCTTCTAAATCTGGTTCGTCTTCTATTTTATCTTCCAAGCATTCCAGCAAGAATTTAATCCTCTCGATAAGATCCATATTATAAACATAGTCTGAATCTCGTTTCAAACTTCCCTTGAAGAATTTGTGTCTTCTGTTTTCGCTGGCTGCGTCTTTCACACCGATAGTAACCTCCTTCAACGCACTATCGTAATCATGCGACAACTTTTGATCATTTTCGAGTGTAGAACGAATGTTAACTCTTTTTTCAGATTCCTCTAATTCGCAATGGCAGAGAATCACTTGATTACGCAAAGTTGTAGTTGATGATCTGGAATGATAGAGAGGCAATAAAGCTGATTTGAAATTGGGGAAAATGTAGAGATGAGAAAGGTTGGTGGGCTATCATTTTCACTGATCATCTTCGAACTGAATTAGTGAGACACTCACCTGAGTAGACCTGTAGATAAGGCGGATCTCACTATATGGTTGAGAGACATATTTTCATTCGAAAGAATAGTCAAACCATACGGAACAGCTTAGATACACACGGCTGAGTGATATGAGTTAAACAATTTCTGAGCGGAAATCTAGTTGATCCCGAAATTGGGAGTGATGAATACACGAAATCCTGAAAATTTGACGTTCTTCCCAGGCTAATATTCAAGTCTCTCAGAGCTTATATTGTCAATTCACCACAATTCAAAAAAGATATTGCAAATATACAAAAGACACGACCAAGAACCCTGATTCAAATATCAGAATTTGATTCACTTTCCCTCACACGCACACAAATACAGTTCCATTCCACAGCGAACAGATACTGATTAACAGCAATCAGAAAGGTTCTCTTGAAAGAAAAACAATAATTTCCGATCAATTGATATTAAGAAGCAGATTCCAATTAAAACGTAAACATTGAACACTTACCAAAAGAAACGATTTTCATTGAATGTTTACAAAAACTTTTTCGTGCTTTACAATGTTGAGTCATGACAGCCGAGAAAAGCGCGCGATCGAGACTAGTCAACTTTTTACCAGAAGATAATTCAAAGAATTTCACCACTTTTCAGCGATTGAGAGGGGTATGCATTAATTCAATTCGGGTCAGAATTGTAAAACAATTTTGGTTGATTTTTTAAATACTAAATTCCATCGAATCAATTGAATAGGTGATGCTGTAGGTTTTCGCTTTGGTGTATTGAGATAATTATCTGTTAGAGACAAAAATTCATCAATTGAAAGCTGAGATGGTCAGGAAGAATTCACAGGGCATATATTCTATGCTGGAAAAATTTTCCAAGTGTTCAAGAAGATGGAAAGATTAGTGAGAGGGATGTTTCTGATGGTTTTGTTAGAGTTAATGAGGTAACAGTGTACAAGGGAGATGACTCGATTTCTATCATTGTCCTGTTATATCATGATGTGGAAATGATAATCAGATGATAGTTATTCTCCTTTTCTACTCTTGATAATCAAAAATACTAGCTTTAATGATGTTCAATCGTGTTATATTTTGAACAAAAATAGTGGTATCTTCAAAAAATAATCATCCGAATATAAGTAAGAAAATTTCATCTCCTATGATCATCTCCTCCACTATAAATCACAAACTATTGAAGTATGAAGAAAGAAAAACTCCATTCTTTGGAGATCACAGATAATATTCGTGAAACTTTCAGATTTAAGTTTGACTGGAATATTATCTGATCAGTTTTCTGACCATCACCTTGAATTCATCCAACCAAGAACAAGATCTAGGGAAACCGGAGAAAATGAAAGCTGTTCAGAAAAAATTGTTTCAGAAAATCGATAGCACTGAACTCACGATTGATCCGGAATTACCAAAGAATTTAGAGGAAATGAATCCCACGAAAACGGGATGATCATTCTGATCGTCTCTTGCCTGGTAATTATGATGATAGTAGTCTCACAACGCATCAGATTCAGCCAAGAAAAGTTTGAAAATAACGATGATCTAAAATTATACAAATCATGTGTGCTGGTATATCGATATCTGTAGTTTTCTACAAGTAGTAGTAGTCGGCTGATGAAGAGTTCAAATTTTCGAACGAGCGTGTTAGTTTCCGTGAATTTCAGACACTCCAATTCATCAATTCTCTAAGATGAGTCAAAAGAAGAAAGAGAGAGATAAAACCATCATGAGATGATAATAAATTGATAGGAACTATTACAAACCCTTTCCATGAACTTCCTCGACTTTTTGATTCAATAGGTTTTCTTCCTCTTCGGGCATAAGTCGTGGATCCCACCAGTTATTATGGCCATTTTTCCTTGTTATGATGTACCGATACCTTAGCACTTCATAATATTCATCCTTATTTAGCACAAATTTGATATTATCCTTGCCAAGATTTTTTTCCACCTTATCGACAAGTGTCAATTTGTATTCCAAATTTTCCTCATAAAATTTGTGTCTTTCCTCTTCCATATCTGCTTCTAAATCTAGTTCTCTTTCTATTCCCTCTTCTAAACTTCCCAGCAAGAATTTAATCCTCTCGATGAAATCCATTTTTTTGGCATAGTCTGAATCTCTTTTCAAACTTTCCTTAAAAAATTTGTGTCTTCTGTTTTCGCTGCGTGCTTCTTTTGCATCGATAGTAACCTCCTTTGACCCACTATCGTAATCATGCGACAACTTTTGATTATTTTCTAGAGTAGAACCAATGTTCACTCGTTTTTCAGTTTGATCTAATTTGCAATGGCAGAGAATCACTTGATTACGCAAAGTTGTAGTTGATGATCTGGAATGATAGAGAGGCAATAAAGCTGATTTGAAATTGGGGAAAATGTAGAGATGAGAAAGGTTGGAGTGGCTATCCCTTTCACTGTCCATCTTCTAACTGAATTAGTGAGACACTCACCTGAGTAGACCTGTGGATCTCACTATATGGTTGAGAGACATATTTTCATTCGAAAGAATAGTCAAACCATACGGAACAGCTTAGATACACACGGCTGAGTGATATGAGTTAAACAATTTCTGAGCAGAAATCTAGTTGATCCCGAAATTGGGAGTGATGAATACACAAAATTCTGAAAATTTAAAGTTTTTCTCAGGCTAATTTCCAAGTCTCATGGAACTCATTTTGTCAATTCACCACAATTCAAAAAAAATATTGCAAATACACAAAAGACTAGACCAAGAACCCTAATTCGAATATCATATAATATACATGTATATATAATATATATACATGTATATAATATATAATATATTTGATTCACTTTCACTCACTCTATTCAACCCTCTTCTCAATCTCTTTTCTTTCAAATTACCCTCAAAAATAATCACACATTAAGATAAGTAAACAAACACACAAAATATGTGGAGATTGTCAAAATAGTAAATCAATCTGAGAAACTTTCAGTCAGAATTCAAATGTCAACAGTCAATAGAACACCAAGAGATTCCGAAAAGAGTATACAATCAAAGAATTCATTTTATGAATGAGTCAGTAGAGTAATGTCTGACTTCTCGTATGAATGAAATTTTTTCGCTCGCAATACTTATGGGCAGAGAACATCTAGTGGTGGAGAAACGATCTACTATTATTTTTGGCTGGAATATTTTCCGATAGTGAGGACAAATTATGATAATTGGGAAACAATTTCAATGATTTTGTTGGTGGGCTCAGAATAATGAAGAAGACATCGATTTTCAAAAAATCATCCGCAAATGATTAAAATTTTTCACTTTCAATAATCATATTCTGAGAATGTCATCCTCACCATGAATCTCCAACTGCGGGAGAGAGAGAGAGAGAGAGAGAGGGAGGGAGTTAACCATATGATGATCTACCATGTCTCTTGAAAGTCATCTGTCAGATAAAAAATTGTGGAAAATAACATGGATGTAACCAAAAACAAACATTTTTTTCAGGAATTCGATTTTTCAAAGATATAGGATAAAAAGGCTGCCAAAAACCAGAACTGAATTCACTGAAACCACTGCTGTTGATACTGAAGGTTACTACCTAACCTAACAAGCTTAAATTCTCTTATAACGTGAAAGAAGCTCATTATTTGCTGGTTGAATGTTATGGAAACTGAATGTGTATTTTCTTGTTAGTTAAGAAGCACCCATCACGACTCTATATGTATGGCATTCCTGAGCAAACAATCAGATTGATGACGAAAGCATGATTCAACGAGCTAGATTGAGAAGAGCTCTTCCATCTTCTTTAAGATACAGAACGAGATGGCTTTTACTTCTAATCATAGGTAATATTTCACAAGCTTCCGGAGTAGAGTCTGAGTTTAAAATGGAGGAAAAACCGGCTGCTTTACTATTCACTGCATTTTGGACATGCTTTGCCTTTTTCAAAGAAATATTCACACCTTCAGCTTCATACTTTGAAGAGAAAAGAACGACATATGTCGATGTGCTAATCATGTTGATGACTTTAGTCATCATGGTTCCACAAGCTGCATACAATCGGTTGTGTACATGGATATCATTCATCCTACTAAGAATAGGCTATTCACCACTGTATGATTCACTTGAATATTCGTTGGAGGAGTGATAGGAGAATCGATCTATCCTCCTTCGATTCGCCACTTTGTCGATAAATATCCAATCATATTCTTTTACTATACAATCTCGTCGCAATGTTCACCCTGCAAATTATTTGCCAAAAAATGTTTCAGTCTCCCACTAAGCCCAATTCCCGAGGATTCCCTTTCAAACCGAGTGAATATAGGTTGGGTACAGGAACCAAGTTGAGGTTGATCACAAGGTGCTTTACGATAAAGTTTTTTTTATAAAAATACTGTAGTAAAATGAATGCTCCCCTTATATATCACGCGAGCATTACTAGAAACCAGAGTGAGATTTCCTCTGAGAAAGAAAAGAGATACAAGATTGAAACAATCAGTTGCAATTTATGGAGAAGAAATTCACTCACATACCTTGACTTCGTTCATTCTCTCCAGAGATTCTGATATATCACCTTGCTTTTTGCATAATAGAGCTGCTTTTTAATGATCACTAATAAGATTATTGATCTTTTCTCGATCACTCAGAGGAGCAGAGATCACTGATGGACTTGGAATATTTTGAGTTCCATTGTAATCAGCCTCAGGTGTCTTTTGTCGTTCTTGATAGGGGATAATGCTGGGTAGAACTTTAACTATCATTGATAACAGGTAGAAAAAATTAGAAATGAAAATCAAATTATGGATTGAGCAACTTACCACCTATTTTTGGTTTTTCAGTTGGAAGAATATCTCTAGCTGGATTGACTTGCACAACACTAGGCTCTGGTTGCTTGAAGCTTGGTTCAAGTCTGGGTGGTATTGGTGGCAATTCGATGCTCCCGATGGAACTGGAGGGAGGAAAGTTTGTGGTTGCTGGTGGAACATTTTCCGGATGAGCTGGTAGTCCAAGTATTTTCGAAAGCTCAGCATTCAGAGAGGGATCATTCTCATCGAAATCCGAGTCATCACCACCATCATCAGCATTATCAAATGATATTCCAGTGGGCATCATCTCACTTTGACCACGAGAGGCAGTGCCTCGGAAGGATTTGGTTATTGTGGCTGACTAGCTGCAACATTAGATTTGGAAGATCGACGAACGGGTGGATCTTTGCCTGCTAGTATGGCTGCTAATTCTTCCTCCAGAGCATCATCATCACCATCGGATAAATCTTGCTCAAAGGAAACACTAGTCATCAATTTATTGATGTCTTTTAAATTCGGTAAACCAGACATTATCTCAAAAGCCGTGAGCGATTTCAGAGGACGAAGAGGCCCATTTGACGAAACCAGAGGATATGGCAATGAGAGAGGTTCTTCAGGTAACTGGTACAGAGATGACAGGAGATATGGTTACACTGATAGTGAGCGGAGAATCGGTGACAACAGGCTGGCCAGTCGTTCCAGGTTCATCGAAACCAAGCATAGTAGAGGTGGCCGAGGCTTGCAAAGAAGATTATCTCGAGAGCGACGACGCTTTGCGGCTGATGGCCAGCCAAGATCCACTGCTGACAGACGCCCAGGGTATCATGCTCGAGATAGACAATCTGGTGAACAGAGCCAATGGAGAACCAGTAGAAGACCCATCGAGCATAGTGGAAGATCAGGTGGTGGGCGCATCCTGTTGGAAGCGACGCAAAGGAGGCTCTTATGCCCCGATGAAGAAAGTTCAAAAGAAACCCAGATCAGAACTGCTGCAGATGAGTATCCTCAGAAACGAGCTGAACATGAACGACCCAGTCAATCAGGAGCCGAGACGGCGTCTCACCAATCAAGAAGCAGAAAAGTTCGAGATCTGGCGCCACCAGAAGACGGTCGCCGAACTGCTATTGAAACTTTGGCTGTCCAGAGTGGTGAGTGCCACCAAGAGTCCAGCTCCTTCTCTTGCATCGATACGAGCGATGAAAGATTACAAACAGAAAGATCATGTGATGCCAACCTCACTCGAAGCCCTGAAAATAATAGTGATGATGCTGGACGGCAAAAAAATGTTTGGATGGAATCGGAAATGATACCGAGAATCATCCCAATGGAATGTCTTCTAATCGGGCCGAAGTATCGATGCCCATTCTGCCTCTGGAGCAGCTCTTACCTGAACGAAGTATGCCGGCACATAAGAATGACTCATCTTCACGCAACGTGGTGGTGTCCATGCAACCATCAGGCGGTGAACAGATTCGAATTGGACACACACTCGAGGGCTTGCCCACTGAACAAAAACACAGTGGAGCTACCACAAGATTGGGTGGAAATCCTCCCAGTGAAGCAGGCCAAACGATGGGTGAGAAAATAATGTCCGCAAGTATCAAAAGCGGTAAAAAACAGGTGGACAAAGTGTTTGAATCAAGCAATGATGAGAGTACTGTTGATGAGGAGGAAGATGATGATGAGAAGAAAGGCCCCTCTAAACAAGCCAAGAGGAAGACGTCCAAGAGATACACTGATGTGAAGAAAATGCTTCCCCCAAAGAGACAGAAAAAATGAAAATTACTCTCACCATGAAACTGACACTAGGTTGTGTAACAGTTATAATTATAATTTTTTGTACTAATGTCACTTTCATACTTAATGCTACTACTGTATCCCTACTCCCTTAAAAGTAGAACCACCGTTCCTGACAAGGGGAACATCCAGATGTTTGGGACAAGCTTTTAGCGAAGCAAAACCGCGTTTGGATGGTGGTGCTTCTACTACCCTCTTCCTTTTCCCCCTCCGTGACCTACACGATTAGAAATAAACGTTAGTCAAACACAAGCACAGATCTAGTATAAGAATACACAAGCACACAAATACAGTTCGATTCCACAGCGAACAGATTCTGATCGCCAGCAATCAGCAAGGTTCTCTTAAAAGGAGAACAATAATTTACAATCAATTCAAATCAAAAAGCAGATCCCAATTAAAACGAAAATATTGAAAACACACACCAGAAGAAACGGTTTTCATTGAATGTTTACAAACACTTTTTCGTGCTTTGCTTTTCAATGTTGAGTCATGACAACCGAGAAAAGCGCGCGATCAAGACTTGTCAAGGCTTTTTCCAGTGGAAGCTATCTGGGAGGAAGTGAGTCAGTTTATCATATTATCAGAACTTTTGATTTGGAAGTTTTGAGGATCAATTTTCTGGGGGAGGTTATTTTTTCTTGGTATCTTGATGGAATTAATTTTAGAGAGTGCCATTTCAGTTTCATGGAGAAATACATGTGATAAATTATATCATGAGTGAGCGAGCAAGTTCTCTAATCTAAATATTTGGATTTTGACAGGGAAATTGATTTAATTTGTGGTGAATTAGGCTCGATTGGATTTTTCTCTTGTTGAGGATAAGAATGGGAGAACTTGAGAAGATATTTCTATGAATCAAGTTTGATTGACATTTGAAAATCCTCGAAATCATATATTAATATAAAAAAATTCAGTTAAAAAGGCGGAGCTTAAGAGCATTGTTAGGCTCTTTTGGGTTGTTGGTAAACAATTCCCCCAAAGAGAGGAAGAAAGAAAGAGAGCGAAAGGGGAAGAGTCCTAATTTCCGAATAGTTTCTAAGGCGATTTTTGAATGTTTCGATCTCAAAAGAACAACAAGTCAGCAAGCAAGCGAAAAGAACGCATTTGCTTGAATTGGGCTGAGATGGATTGTGGGTGAGAGAGAAAGATCATGTTTACAAAGAATCTATGAATTTTGTAAGAAATATTCATATTCCTATTTCGATTCTCATCAGACCAAATTCTAGGCGAACGAGCGAGCGTAGCGAGCGAAGTGAGCACTGTCTCTAGTATACAAGAATCTAAATCCTGGTTTTATCCCTGTGGTGTAGTCAAATAGAATAGTAGAGTAGTGTATCAAATAATTCTCTTAACATTGTTACCAAAAATTCCTCCATTTTCATGATTGGAGAGACACATTTGTCTCGTTTCATGTGACAGTGAAAAAAGAAAAACAACATTATCCAGTCGCAGAGTTCTCAAATTTGAAAAAAAATATTTCAATCTCATTCTTTCTAATTTTCGAATTTATCATAGAAAAATTGGGTGAATGATCAGCACAGGCATAAGGCAAAAATATTTTATTCCATCAAAAAATGATATTCTCTCAACCTCATCTTCCCCACATACTTGTATATACTCAAGCAGAGCATTGAACTCTTCCCAATCATGAATAAATCATCTTGACTGTAGAGAGGTATACACTTTGGCCATGATTGTCGAAATTCGAGAGAGAGAGAGAGAGAGAGAGAGAGAGAGAGAGAGAGAGAGAGAGAGAAATACCTACTGACAGACACTGTTTAACGGTTATTTTTCTCGTAATTTTTTTTGCCACAGAGAAAGAAAATCAGATTTTATTGCCATAGTAAGTTTGCCCTGACATGAGCGCCAGAGAGTCAATGTTGTTAACTTTTCTCTCTCACTTCCATAACGCCATTGATACCACTTTTGCAAAACTCTTTCATTTTCTTTAGTGATGGGCGAGTACATCAAAAATACTCACTCGAGTATATACTCGAGTACGCCGAAAGTAATCGAGTATAATCGAGTACAAGAAAAATACTCAAAAAATACTCGAAAAAATACTCACAGCTGATTCCCTCCCCCCAAAACCCCCTTTGTCAAAAGATGGCAGCACAGTCTATGGGACTTTAACATAGGGGCAGTGGTGCCTCTTATGTGGGGGAGAGAAGAGAATCGAAAAG
>QZCP01000171.1:0-33519 GCA_003956705.1 Brevipalpus yothersi
TCTCTCTCTCTCTCTCTCTCTCTCTCTCTCTCTCTCTCTCTCTCTCTCTCTCTCTCTCTCTCTCTCTCTCTCTCTCTGCTCCAGCTTTTCTGGATACTGTGAATGATATTTTCTCTCCACCGAGTGCTTGTAGTTGGACACTTTTGAATGGATTTTGTGAAGTTCATAGAATATTCATTACCTAGAGATTATCGAGCTGATTTATTCAAACTGACCTTAGAACATTCACATCCAAAAAATGTAAATAGTTTGATGAGAATTTTCTATTCAAATTATTTCAAGCTCAACTGATCAACCTCAACATTCGATATAGTATTTTTTAACTTTCTTTCTCTCGCTTTCTATTTATTCATCACTAATTCGATCAGCGGCACTATTACGCTTGATTCGGTCAATGGAATTGTTGGATAAATTTTTTTCTTCTTTTTCTTTTACCCTCACTTATTCCTCAAAAACGGTCACCGATACCCAAGACGACCCACCTGATAGTAGAGGTACCAAGCTAACTTCGAAAGTCCATTCAAAATTGTGAGGTGAATAGTATGTATGTGTGTGTTTGTGTGTATTGAAAAAGATGAGAGAAAAAAGGAGACTCTTTCATCAGCTCGAGAGACTTTGAAATCGATCCCTTTTGAAAGCGTAATTTTGTTTAGCCGCAATTCCAACGGACCATTCACTTGTCTATATTGTTAGAATAGTGAGAGTTTGAAGTTGAATATATGTATATATAGGATAGAAGAAGGAAGGAAGAGAGGCAACGAAAAAGAAGAAGAAAAAGAGAGGAATAAAAAGAATGAATACCTTTGCTGAATGAGAACAAAACAAATACAGGCCAATAAATGTACTTGTACAAGGAATCAAGGAATAAAGAAACTGCCAGTATACTTCTGGAAGAAATACAGGATATCAAAGCTGAATAAGCTACCGGAAGGGCCTATGAATCAAGATAGGAGGAGCGAAAAATTTGACTTGATGATATAATATCGCTATACATGAAATGCTTAGCCAGATACGTATATTTACAATGACTAGGATTCAACATGATGAGTACATGTTAAGAGGGAACTCGTGAACATATATACATACATATATACCTCGAATCATCTTAAGCAGTGAATATATATTTATAAATACATGTGCACACACATACATGTATACCAGTACATATGTATGCATACCTTTCATGGTCTCTGGCTACTGGATCCACTCTGCTGATCCTAGAGTGAATGGACAGCATATAGAAATTTCGACAAAAGATATCACAAAATATACACCTCAAAGTCTCTCTCTCTCTCTCTCTCTCTCTCTCTCTCTCTCTCTCTCTCTTTCCAGCAACTGATACATAAATATCCATAGCGTATATATCTCAAGGGCTCTTCAAACTTTTCATTCTCTCTCTTTCAATTTTTTCACATGAATTCTTCTGGACACTGTGGATAGCAGCCTCTCTCTTCTCTTCTCTTATGGGCTCTTGAAAAAGAGAGAGCCAAGTGTGCAGAAAGTATATTATCGAGTATATTATCCGGTTTCCAAATTCGATATTTCTGTAAGTGGTGGCAGCAATCGCTTGAGTCTGAATGTATGATTCAATTGAGAATGGAAAAGCGATTGGAGCATGTGGCGATCCTTTTGATCAACTGTGAGGGGATAGCTTTCTCTCTCTAGTGGTATTCATATTTCTGTGTACCCTTAAGATTGATTTTAAATATGATCCAAGATCCGGGCCAATCGTGCCACACTCTTGATTCGCGTTTGTATCGATTGAAGCTACACTGTACTCAAAGTGTGCTCGAATAAGCATTTATTTTGAGCGGCAAACATTTTTTTACAATTGAATACGCTTCAATATTTAACTGTATGACCGACTTCTAGGACCAAAGTAGCCGAATTTTGACGAATGTAAAAGTGGGACCATGATTACAATTCATTTGAAATTCAAATTTACTCCTCATCATAATTCGGCAAATTGTTGATGAGTGCATAGAGAGGGATCATTTTTTCTGTTACATCTCACTCCAAGATAAAGATGAAAGTTTAATGACTTAAACAGTAACGAATTTCATAATCGTGACAATTTTAGTCAAATTTTCATCACTCTCGATGGAATACATGGTTTTTGTCTATAGAAACATTTTGACAGATTACATCGTTTGATTGATTCTACAGTTGTATTTGCTGCAGTTTTCTTGGGAATTCTGATCTTCATCAGCTTCCCATCAGTCACCAAAGAGGAGAAGTGTGAAGATTGAGCAAGAGAACCTCAACTAGGAGAGAACGAAGAAGAAAAAATCATAGAAAACATCTATTCCGTTTCAATTCCTCAGGAAACTCCTATTTTTATTTGCTCAAGCTTTCAAAGCAATATATAAGAGAAGAGCAGTTTTTTCATCTTCTCTCTTTCTTTTCTTTGGCTGTTCATCTCTGTTTCCTGTCTCTTTTTTTGCTTGCTCCTCCAATATAAATGATATTGAAAGTTCCAAGAACCACTCTCACTTTGCCTCCTTGAGAATTTGTCTTTCTTACAGCATCTAATCGAAAATTATTTTGCAAACAAAAATTCCTGTGAGCTAAACTCGCGGAAGAATCTTTACAGCATCCAGCAGCCTCCATCATCCATACATCTTGTCTACTTCTC
Source organism: Brevipalpus yothersi (assembly GCA_003956705.1). Lineage (NCBI taxonomy): Eukaryota > Metazoa > Arthropoda > Arachnida > Trombidiformes > Tenuipalpidae > Brevipalpus > Brevipalpus yothersi. Next base: position 2,636 of record QZCP01000171.1, read on the forward strand.
TCTTTCTTCGTTTCTTTCTTTCTCTCACTCACTTTGTTTCATTCTGTCGGTTCATCTCAAAGAGACGGAAGCTGAATGAAAAGAATAAGTGAGCAGATCCTCTCATAGAATGCAATTTTTCAGAAAACAAGAGGATACAAAACGAAAAATAAAGTGGACAAAGGATGAGTAGCGAAAGAGGAGGAAATTTTTCCATCTTAATTCACATAAAAACAAAATTTATTGACCTCAACTTGCTAGCTAATTTTTCCTATCTCAATGAAAGCAAACCGGAAACAGAAATCGATTTACGGGAATCGCTTGGCCGCTCATTTGGTGTCAAATGGTGACCGCAATGGGCTTACTTTCCAGTTATATGGTTGACAGAATTTACAAGAGCAAGCTTTGGTGGCCAAACTGTCAGAATAGAAAGAAAGAAAGAGAGAGAGAGAGAGAGAGAAAGGTCCCGAAAAACCAGCTTTAAAAAGTAGTGGACTGGTCATCTCGTAAATCTGAAAGTGTTAAAGTGATAAGATACGAGTGATCACTTGGAAGGCCGAAAGGACCAGCAGAGTCCGATTGAGAGATTGAGTATGTGGGATGTCCGAAGCTGGACAGTGTGGCTAGCTTCAATTCATGTCCACACTCGTATTCATGTCGAGTTCACAGGGAAAGAGAAAGGCGACTTATCCGTTTTGAGCGGGACAAAACAGATGATTGAATGAGTTTTCAGAGGGTTCTCTTCTCTTTTGTCAGGTTCCCATTTCACGATTGACAGGAGAGAGAAAGAAAGAGACGGAGCATAGTATATTCTTGCCCATGTTGAACCACAAACATACAGATAGAGAGAGGCAGAGAGAGAGAGAGAGAGAGAGAGAGAGAGAGAGAGAGAGAGAGAGAGAGAGAGAGACCATTCAACACACACTAAACAGTTTCGTTTGCCTTCTTATGAGCCCAATGATTGGTAATGGATATGATTAGACAAGATTAGATTGCTTGAAATAACATGTTTGCATATGGTATTGGGGAAAAAAGATAATCGAGCTCAATTGAAATGTCTTCAAGTCTGATGAACATCCAAATATCGGATGGCTTCATTTAAGTTTTTCTTCCCTCTCTTTCTCTCTCATTGATCCTTGAATATATTGATCGGCAATATGCAAAAAGATCTTTCTTTCTCTCTCTCTCTCTCTCTCTCTCTCTCTCTCTCTCTCTCTCTCTCTCTCTCTTTGTAAGAATCTTCTTGGATGCTCCACTTTGCTGGTGCTTTTGATCCATAGTTTTTTATATGGCCTCCTATTGGTTTCTTCCTGTTCTTATTTGAAATGAAAATAATAGAGACATCACCTGATAGCCCAGGATAGGAATCTTGAATATCAATGAGGATACATTTCACTGAAGGAAAGCCAAATAGGATCCATAAAGAAGCGCGCGTAAAAGAGATCTCAAACGCATACAATTCGCCAGAGTCTATGATCGCGAGCGGCTGGCTGGACAATGTCGAATTTAGAAGCGGAACTCAAAGAACTGATCTACTTTCTTTCTCGAGCTACTCAGGTTGGTCTCAAGCACACACACCATTGTGATACGATTCAAGTGGAACAATCCTAAGTAGCCTGATCATTTGGTGAAGGGGAGAGGGAAAAGGAGCTCTTGTATTTTGTGACAATTTTCAATCATGTCACTTCGAAGGTAATCACCATCAAAGTGGCCTTGTGGGAATGGTTTAATACTATTTACATATCCAAGGTACATGTTTATGGCCGGACCATTGGGGCTATAAACACGGTACTTTCGGAAAGCTTCGTTCTCTCTCGGATGCTCATTCAAAATTTCGATACAGCCTTTGACAAGTTTTATGATATTTGTCGATTCTCATGTCAAAATATCCCGTGATTGTGTGATCTATGGCCTTAAAATTGGTCATGATAAATTTTCTCACTCCTTGAAAGTGATTTTTGCTCGAAAAATCCAGAAAAATTTGAACGATTGTAGAACATTAAAATCATTTTTTCATTGTTTACCAGCCTCAACAGTTCAACCAGAACACCAGGATTTAACAATGAAATATGGATATAAATATGAGAAAAGCGAGTGACATCGTTTATCAAGCCCTTTTTATAGCTTGTACCTTTCACAATTTGCTTGGAAAGGTCATTTTCTGATTGAATTTGGTAGGCAGTTACATTATAACGGTTCTTGTTGGACTTGAAAGTTTTTCTGAGTTAAATTTTTCAACTCAAACTCTAGCATCTGAGTTAGGTCAAATTGAGGCAATTTTAATGTCTCTTCTAGAAGATTCACCTTTTCAAGAAACTACCAGTAAAACAAATAGACATCACTTCATGACCCTCTCTCAAACTTTTTGAGACAAAGATTTAGCTAATGTTGACAATTTTGATCAGTTTAAGCTCAATATCGGACTTATGACATCGACACATTCCTCTTTACCTTCAACTTCCATTACTGTTTTTACCTTTTCTCGTTTGAAGTTCAATTTATCAGTGGGTGAAGTTCAGTTCGAAAAGTTCATACACATCCTGTTACTTATGCTTATTGGCACTCAGCTCATGAAAGGCATAAAATTCATAAAATGTCCATTGAAATGATGAAACGAGCCAATATGATCGAACTGATCGAATAATAATTGGAAAACAACTGCTTCTCTAGGGTTTCTTAGGGTCAATCAATTCGTTTTCATCGAGATTATTTACACTACCAGGAACATTCAAATAACTATTTCGATCAAAAAGCTTGAGAAACTGTGGATAAGTTGAAATTAATTTTGATTTCCGAAACTTAAAATAGATTCTCATTGTACTTAAGGGTAATCAAATAGACGGAGGCTCAATTCAGTTGCAAAATCTGTTGAAAGCAAATCACAAAATTGAAAGTAAAATGTTGGTATAGGTGAAAAAATATGTTCCCAAATGAGTTGTAAGAGGAAAAATTTTCATACCAAATGTACAGTTGAAACAATTTGAACACTTTTACTGCCAAATTTTGTCGATCCACTCAGTGTTGTTGAGTAAACATTAATTTAATTTCAAATTAAAAAATCAACATACACAAACACATACACACAGACATACTTTTGATCACACTTTTCGGAGAGGCAAGATTGAAGGAAGCTTGAAGGCCAACCAAATCGAAGGGAAAATTTAGTTCTGATGCCTTGTGTTGGAGATAGTTTTTCTCCTTCTTCGGAATACGTTTTTTATGCTTCCAAAGGAATATATATATTGCCAATGCGGACACACATAGGAAATGATGAAAAGAGAGTGAATAAATCGGAAAACGTTTTGACAAGTTTGTCTATTTGGCTGTTGACATACGATTGCATTTGCTCTCCTTAAGCTCAACTTCCGATTAAATTGTGTTCTGATGAGAAGGAGAACGAAAATTTTTCCCTCATCGCCTGGAGCCAAAAACAGCCATACAACCGCTAATATTACACTTCGGTGGGCTGACAGAGAAGGAAGGAGAAAAAAAGTTCTAATATCGATTCATTCGAGAATCATAAGATTATTTTGGCAAGTGTCGAAGGGAAAGAAATTGGTAAACACTCATGACCGATTGATGGATATAGGATTTACGAGGTCTTTTCGAATCATGCAATGCAATTCGAATGGTTCTGGGAAATCATCAGAGAGCATGTGATGTGAGAATTCACTTTTTTCCGTTTGTTTATCCTGGATTCATTGAACTATTTGTGTATACAAGTAAGCGATTGGATATTAGAGCTCATTAATAGCAAATTTTAGGCTAAACAGTCAGCCTTGTGGTTCAATATCCTCGAAAGTGAAATGTTCTAACTCAAATTGATGTTCCCCACTCACAAAACTCACGATAAATCAATTTCCGGATTAATCTGAGGAATTTCACGATTTTTCACACTTTTTCATCGAAAACGGATATAGAGTAGAACACAGACATCTACAAACCGGAAGAAGCTTCAGATACTGCAATATCTTAGAAATGTCGATCATAATGTCAAAATTAAATCAATTAGTTGTTTGATTCTTAATTTTTATTGACTTGATTGCTCATTTTAGGCTCAATTGAGTGTTTATATCATTTAAAGCACGGATTAAATGAGAAAATGTTTCCAAAAAGTTGTCAATCTATCGGAAAAGTTGCAACAAATGACTCTGAAAGTAAGTTTGCTCAATTCTACGAACAGTTAAATTCAATCATGAAGAAGGAATGAGATAAGTTCAGGAATTCTGAATAGAACGTTAAAATGTGCATGGGCCTCAAATCTTGGGCTCAGGCAGATGATTTCTTGTCATTTTACGGTGTTCTATGAAATGCCATGGTACATAACGTATACACGTATACACGCATTACTAGATCTTCTGAGAAGCTGGAATTGAACAAATTCCAAAATTTGAGGATCAATAGTTTGGGAATCAAAAGTTTGTTCGATGAAAGAATGATAGATGAAGTTCAATGAGAAATGAGAATCGCAAATGGCTTGAGAATATTTATTTGTTACATTCCAGGCGAGCAAAATTTCAGGAAACATCATAAAATTGTATGTTCACAAGGATTGATATGTAGATTGATTTCTTGGTATGCAAGTGTTTCACAACTCTTAATTACTCAGATCTTGGCTCAAAAAGGAGATTTCTTCTTCCTTCAAATTACAAAGCATTAATTATTCACAAATCAAGCACTGAAAAGTTTGGAAGAACATTCTCTTGGTTTGCATAAAAATCGACAGAACAAATACTATTTGACACTTTTCATTTGAGTCTTCCTCTAAACAATATGCATTTTCATGAGAATATTTGGCAAATTCAATTCATTTACTTGAGCTAGAACCCATATTAGTGTTCACAGAACCTTAAAATCTTGGTGATGATCGAAGAAATTATGGTTCCTTACCGTCGATCTTGGAATTTGAAGTCTGTGTGAAAACTAATTTTCGGTTCTCTCTCTCTTTTCATCTCTCTCATCTTTCATTTGGACTTGAAAATTTTTTCACTTTGAGCGAATTAACATGATGATGATTCGGTGAACTTTTGCCTCCAATCAGATTGTCAATTGAAAAATTGGAAGAACTCTTGGTAAAGCCATTAGAGCTCAAAGTTCGTTCATGAGATGTATGATTTATATTCAATCTGGTCATCTCGGGAATATCAAATGATTGCATATTGAGCAAATTCAAGCCATTTGATGTGGGTGATGTTGATCTGTTCGATAATCGTAGAGGCATCGGAGGCTGTGGAATCAAATTTGATGGTGAATTCCTCAAAATGGTCGACATGTGAGGAAGTGATGAATTTATCGAATGAGTCACAGAATTTACATGAGAATTGGACGATGATGATGATGGTAAAGATGCTGGAGAATGAGATGGAGGAGGAGGTGGAGGTGGTGGTGAAGTGGGTGATGATGTTTGATGGAGAGAGCCAAGAATCAAATTCATCGGCTGATGATGATGGTGGTGATGATTATGTGATGGAGGTGATCCTGTGGGTTGCGGAAGGCCTGAGCCACCTCTCATTGCGATCACATGTTGCTGTAACAGAGGCAATGGACCCGTCAGTGGTGTCAAGTATGGATAGCCTGCGGATGATAATGCTGGATGAATGAATCCCGTTAAACCACCACCCCCAGGACCACCACCTCCACCACCACCGCCACTGCCAACACTATTGCTACCATTTCCACAGGAAATTGATGATGAACTGTTACCGTTAGCTTTACCGTTGGGACCACTTCGAGGGCCTGGTGAATCAGAATTCATCAGATGGTGATGGTGGAGTGGAAGATGATCACCGTTAACCGGATCATGATGATGATGGAGATGATGGTGATGGTGAGAATTAGCAGCCAAAGCAGCGGCAGCCGCAGCCATGGCAGAACATCGAGTATATGGTTCTAGGCCAGTTAGACCAGCGGCGGCAGCCATACAGAACGCTGTTTGTGGATCAGTTTTCATTAGATCAACTTGTTGTCGCTTGTATCGTTTCCGGCGACGCAAGAAACTTCCATTGTCAAACATATCTTCACTGGCCGGATCTAGAGTCCAATAATTACCTTTACCCGGATTACCTGGTTCACGAGGAATTTTAACGAAGCAATCATTTAACGATAAATTGTGGCGAATTGAATTTTGCCATTTGGGAAATTTTTCTTTATAATAGCCGAATCGATTTTTGATAAAATCACATATTCCACTGAGTGTTAATTTTTTTTCCGGTGACTGGAGAATGGCCATTGTGATGAGAGCTATGTAGGAATATGCTGGTTTGGCTAAATGATGATTCTTTTTGGATGAAGATGTTGTTGTAGAAGAACATGATGACGGTGATGAACGAATAATAACCAATGTTTGATTATTATTGCTACTATTATTACCATTGGTACTGTTATTGTTCATACTTAATTTGCTTGATGGATCATGTGGATGATTATGACTATCACATTCCACTTTTTTGGATGATATTGAATCTGGATGATTATGATGATGATTCAGTGAAACTATTTCGAAATCACTTTCACCCATTGAATCATCGACATTAATATCGGGACTTATGTCGTCTGTATAGGACATTTTTCTCTATCTTTTGGTAATTTGAAAGATTTGTGCGTTGTGTAAATGGAAGCACTTGATAATTGGGAAGAGAAACTTGTGATGTGGAGACAATAATTGAGAAGCACAATCAAATGAACACAATTATAGATCAAGAATCTGTATACTTGTGTGTGCACACGTTATATTGACGGATGGTGTGGATGATGGAACTATCTATGGAACTTCTTCTTCTTCTTCACCTCAACACTGATTCGAATGATTCCATCACAAAAAATAGGTTTTGACTTTTTCACGTTTCTCTCTCACTCTCGCTCTGTATCAATGTCTCTTTCTTACTCCTCTTCTCACTCTTATGTCCTGACACAGACACACAGTTAGAACTTTGTTAAGTTGTTGAACAAACTAACGAAAGTTTCCATTCACTATGATACACTTTCTCTCATCATCATGCCTTCTCTCTCTCTCTTTCTTTCTTTCTCTCTCTCTCTCTCTCTTCCACCGAAAACTCGTGCTCCAACCGAAAGCGGTTTCAGTTGACAAGAGAGGATACAGTCTCTCAATAACATTGTCATTTGGTGCACCCGTAAGCGATAGAGAGAGAGAGAGAGAGAGAGAGAGAGAGAGAGAGAGAGAGAGAGAGATTGGATCCAGAGGAAAGAGGAGGAGCCTATGGGGAAAAAGAGATACAAAAGAGAGCCAGAGTATCATGAAGGGAAAGAGAGCCCTTTGCAGTGCGCCTTCAAATGTTTTCGGGTATACACAGAGAGAGAGAGAGAGAGAGAGAGAGAGAGAGAGAGAGAGAGAGAGAGAGAGAGGCTTGTTTTCTGCTTCGCTCAATATTTATCTGAAGGCGTTCCTAGGCACTTTCAGTAACACCCTGGAAGTAACCTTTCATTGGTGAACATGAGGCACAACATCCTATACAGTATAACTGAATGCTTACTTAAATCAATCGTCTGAAAGAGAGAACATTTTTTCCATCTATTAGGGTAGTGAAAAAATTTACTACAATTTGTGGTCCTTTTTCTTTTCTCTGCTCCTATCTATTTCATCAATTCTCTTCTCCTCTCTCTTCCCACGATGATGATTTTTTTCCTGATATTGCATTTTATGTATCTCTCCTCTCTCTCTCTCTCTCTCTCTCTTTCTTTCGTATAGAAATTTGCCCAATTGATGATTCAATTTTAAGGAAGTTGCATTTCTTGGAAGAAATGGTTGAAATAATCATGCAAACTTTTGTTTGTCGCATCTCTGATTTTCGCAAATGAACCGTGGATCCGTTCGCCAAGTCCACATCATTTTCCAAAAGTAAGCATCATGAGACTCCCGTTAAATCACAGAAAAAAAGATCATTTCACTTGAAACATACACTGTCACAGGAACACAAAACTGTCACATCAGAAGATATCTTTCTTTTCTCTCTCCAAATGAATGATCTTCTACACGTTTGCCTCTCTCTCTCTTTCTTTCTTTCTTTCTTTCTTACTTCGTTACTCAACGTGACATTTCCTTTTAGCCTTTTATTTATGTTCAAATACCAGTAGCAAGTCAACATACATTCTTCCATTTACAGAATACAAATTCTTGCAGCCACACACACACACACATACATTAGCAATCGTGCTAACAGATTACTTGTCATGATGATTATTGATGTGATTCTTTGGGTGTCAACTAGCTGCCGTCCAGCCATCATTATCCACCAAAATTGCCACCAATATTCTTCCCGATTGCTCCTCACTGGGACCGGGTCAAAGGTGAAATTGGGTCCACAGGACGTAAGAAAAAGAGGAAGATGCGATTTTCAGGATGCCAGGATGAAGAGGATGGGGATGAAAACATAAGTTTCACGCCTAGCGCTTCAATGATATTTCTTTGGCTTACCAGAAGTAGATGTGGAAAACCGCAAAAGAAGATGTGCTATGGTAAAATATTTCACCTTTTGAACGTGGTCCTTTTTTCTGCAGAGGCCCACTGCATTCGGTCATCCATCATCAATGTGACACATCAATGAGTTGGAAGAAAGAGAGAGAGAGAGAGAGAGAAAAATTTCCATCTTAACCATAATTTGTAGGAATAACTTGAGAGACAAGATAATTCTATTCTCTCCTCAAGAATTTGGACTAAAAATCGTAGAATAGTGAACAGTACTAGATTTTTGGATGATTTTTAGTTTTTAGTCTATTTCGATCAAATGAACAGCTCATTTTCGAGCAATTCTTGAATTTTTGAGATATGGTTCTCTCGGTGCCCATGAGATAACTTATCGTAAATTTTTTCATGAACACAGATTGATAGATTATCTTTTAAAGGGCTGCTGAATGGTGGTGGTGTGTATGCTTTAGAACCCAGATATATAGTTGAAATTATCTTCAGATAATCTATCCTCTCTATCTCTCTCTCTCATACACACACAGGCACAAACATTCTAAAAACAACCTTCTCAAATGAAAACTGACAATTTTCGAGTTCAGTATCAGGAGGAGTTGAAACCCCGATACATATCATCATGTCACCAGAAGGTGTTTTCACGCTTGAAAATATCTCGAAATACTTTCTCTCTCTCTCTCTTTTGAGTAAGTTTGCTTTTTCATTACACTTCCAACAATTTGAATTAGATCCAATGTGAGCATAATCACACTGACTATTTGCATCAACACAATTTATCATATTGTCTCTGGTAATTTTAGCTTCTCTCTTCTTCTCTCTTCTTATCATACTCTTTTCCGTTAGTTTTCTCATCCATTTCACCAACTAGGCGTTTAATTAATGGTGTACCAAGATGATTATATCTTGCTTGAAATCATTGTTTGTTGAAATGAAATTTTTATACCAAGTTCTCGGATGAAGTAAGTAGAAAAGAGAGAGAAGAGAAAACTTTTTCTACGCTCAAAGTTTTACTCCTGATGATAATGGCAAAACGTTTTATTTCTTGTGATGAGCCAATCTCTGTTGAACAAGCAAGAAGTGACAATAACAAGCATTCTTCTCATTTTTACAAGGAGCAGAAAAAAAAATTTCTCTCTCAATTAATCTGAATCCTCAACTCATGTACATATACACACTTGTATATAGGCTAGTACAAGTATTGTGCAATTTTTGTGCATGTATCATTTGAGGTTCATTGAAAAGTATCCAAAAATCTCATTTAAATGAAATGTGTAAGCAGTTTGCGAACCCAAAAAAACGGCTGTTTACATACACTGCTTGTTAGTGTGTGTAAATGTGTTTGTATCGGCAACGAAACAGAAGTTCCCAAGACTTTGTATATATGTGTGTGTATATATGCTATATTTATCACATCATCATAAAGACATCATTCTGACTAGATTATCTGATCAATTTGCTGTTTATACATGATGGAAACATATATGTAGAGAGAAAGAGAGAAAGAGAGAGAGAGAGAGAGAGAGAGAGAGAGAGAGAGAGAGAGAGAGAGAGAGAGAGAGAGAGAGAGAAACACTCTCACAATGATTACAACAATCTTTATTGCAAGTATGAGTTGATGTTGAGAACTCGATCTTAGAATTGAGTTTATGTCTCGCATTTCTCTCAATACCTGAGATTAGTTTTGCGTGTGATAAAAACAACTCGATCAAACTGAATCATGACTATTTGTTGCAAGTAAATGAAAATATCACAGCCTAACACACACTCTGGCTCATGTTTAGGTATCAACAACAATCGAGTAATCAGCAATAAACAGGCAATCATAAGAGCCGCTGTAGTTGTTGAAGCCCCTATTCGTTATGATAGCATATGCACCTTTTGCGGTTAATCATGATTGACGCTTAGGTAAGCTAATTGAATGCCGAAAGTTGGATGGCTCTGATTTTTACCAAACAATCAGTTCACATGATAAGCATCAGAAAGGCAGCTTTTTCACAATGTAAATTTGCTCTATTTTTGAGTGTCGGCATGTGTCCAATTTGGGAGGATATTTTTCAACAGATTGTCGGAAATTTGAGTTCAAGGTTTGAGGGAAGTTCTCTGCCAGAACCTCAAGACTATATTCTAGACCGAACATTTCATCCATAAATTGTACCTTCAAGTTTGCCATCGACAATGACTATTTATGCTGAAATTCTTACCGATATATCCAGATATTTAGCACTATATTGAATCGGCAAGGTCTTTCTGCTAATCCAGGATTAGTTGAGAGCTAACATCTATTGGAACTACCGATGAGGATTTCTAAAATCACAAATCATTGGTTTGATGAGTGATTCGATACTGTTCGTTTTATGGTTATAATGTCCAAACATTTGGATGAATAGAAATTCTTCTGTAGGCAAAGTTTTCTCCCAACTTATACCGTTACCATGAATGAGAGCTTACATATTAGTAGCTATTATCGGATCTGTTAGATGATCAAGAGGCTATGATGAATGATTATGAGTACACTTGTATTGAACGTGGCCAATAAGTATACCTTTTGTGGAATATTATTAGTTTGTGGATACTATTTTTATTGTGCTCAATGTAGTGATAATGACAATAAGGTTACTGGTTAGATGGATCAAATAATGAACGAAAGCACCATCATCATCATACATTATTTGGGTTGACAGTGGTCCTCAGAATGATGACTGATTGAATCTCTCTCGGAGATGCAAAGATAGATATTTTCTGACACAAAGAATGCTAGCAAAAGAATTCCAACTGATCTTCATTGGTGATACCTGCCGATGAAAGCATATCAAATCATGTGTAAGGTGGCATCAACACTAGAATATTTGTGTGTATATGTGTGTCCATTGCTATTGTTGAAATATATTACTGGGGCTCGTTTCGATGGATAACAGATTTACAGAGAGGAATGTTAACATAGTGTAGCTATTGGAGTGGAAACAGTAGAGTGCAAGAATTTTGGTCGTCTGGGTGAAGAATGAATGCACTTGCTAGATTGTTTTGGAGTGAAGAATTGAGAGTAGGAAAGAAAGAAAGAGAGAGAGAGAGAGAAAATCAAGAAGAGACAATATTAACGATTCAATGGTGTAACCCTGTCAACTTGATAAAATTAGAAATAATAATTTTCATCATTTCATTCCCTGTTCACCTTCCATCACAACCAATAACTGTATGCACATTCATAAATAAGATGGAAACATATTGAGATGGAGGGAAAAAATATGAAAACAAAATTCCATGAACTCCAAATTTAAACTCATACCTTGTGATGCTAAAAATATTTTTCCCATATCAGGCGAATATTTGTCCATCAGATAGACATCGATATGCTTCACATTTACTCGTTCTGCTCAAAACCCAGACGATTGACACTTTTGAGCATCTCAACACTGCTAAATTTCCACAGCATTGCTTCCACTACTATATTCTGTCATGAGAAAAGCATATGTTAGTCAAGTAAGAGAGAGAGGCTGAGAAGAGCTACTATTGATGGTGAAAGCTGTATAGTCTCTCTCAAGTATCAGAAGAAAAGAATTCTGAATGTGATGTAGTCAATGTGCTCTTAAAATGTTCCTATCACGAGATAAATGACACACACATTTACACACAAGTTGGTAAATGTCTGTCGATTAGACATTCCATTAGAGACATCTTACAGCTTACTTTACTTTTTTTATTCCCTCTTCTTCTTTATGCTTTTCATCTGTATTTGGGTTTCGATTCACTTAACAGAGTCTTCAAGATACTCTCATACTGGCTCTCAAAAAAGAGATGTTAATTTTTAATGATCTGTATCATAATATTTCTCCTCTCAATAACTTGGATAAGTGTTGCCTTGAAGCCGAACAATAATCACACACTTACGCATGCAACTGTGCTAATATTTTCTTTTCAACATCTTCCTCGCACAATTCTTCTTGAGCATTCTTTCTCAGAATATTTGAGTCAAATTTATTTATCAAAACTCAAGTTATTCCAATTGGAGTTCGTTTTCCAGTTCCGTTTAAACAGAGTTTCCACAAGGTATAGGTTCTGGGGAGGACAATGAATATTGACCATGAAACTACATACACACATCCAGAAAAGCTAAAGTATGAGCAGAAAAGATCAATAAATGAGCCGAAAAGACACAAGATTGATGTTCTTCTATTCTCATTGCTTGCCTACTTATATGGACCAATTTTTCTTACCTTTTATCATGAGGAGAACAAATGTCACACACTCAAGCGAGAATAAGCAATAAAGTGAACCTCCTGAATCTATTGGTACCACTTATTAGGGATCCACTTTTGTTCACTTCTAAATGGACCGATATTGATTCCACTTGCTATGATTGAACAGTAGTAGTGATAGTAGTAGTAGCAGTGGTAAAAGTACAGTGTAGAGGCAAACATGTACATCTAAACAGTGTGTGGAAGAGAAAAAAAGGCGACAGAATGTTCACCAACAATTCATCCAAGCCAGTATCTCTTTTCCTTTGAGAGCATCCTATTTTTAAGCCAAAGGCGAATGAATTGAACGATATTGTTGAACCTTTTTCTTTTCGTCTCTCTCTCCCTTTTATCGTACAAGCTCTATTCTATTGCTGAAAAGTTTGCCGATATATAAATCTTCTAGTGTCTTTTCCACTTCTCTATCTCTTTTCGCTCCCTGGATTCATTTTCATCTGTATTCACAATCACGACCAGTTGAATTGTGACTATTTGCGCGGCTTCGATTTTAGGAGCATTCTTGTTTGAGCAAATTTGAACAAGCTCAATCGCGCGCGAAAGCGAATAATCGAGCCCTCGAACACACACACACACATATACTCAGATACACACAGATTTATTCAATGATGGAAGAAAAGGTAATCGTATTGTGTGTTCATTGATATCTGTTGGACTGACAAAAGAGATTCTCCTCTTTTTTTCTACTTGATTATACGGAAGACAATTCACATCAAACAAGAAAATTGACTTCTTCACGCCTATCGGTTTACCAATGTAAGCCAATAGAAGAAGATTGATATCAAATTTTTCCATCATCACATCAATGGCCAGTCCAATAAAAGTGGTTTACTCTCTCTCTCCTTCTTTTCAGATGAACCTTCATGGATTATTGGTATTGGTAGCATTTTCAGTGGTAAAGTGGTTGATTGATGATTTTAGCAAACTATCAACCAGAATCCACCTTACTAGGAAAGATGATTCAGAGGCAAGTGATCATCGAAACTTTTTGCTTAGTCCCAGAGTTTCAAGTCCTTTTCTGCAAACATTCTATTCGAATGGATGCTCTTATTTGAATACAAACTTTCCATTCACCACAGAAGTGAACAAAAAATGTGTTCAGATCTCAACTGATCCAGATCTACAAAATAAAGAAGGAATCACAATCACAATATGAATAAAAAAAAGAAAAAAGTTCTCCTGAAAATTCCCACAAAAGTAAGGATGAAATGCCAGTTTAATATTCCCACAATTAGTCGTAAATTTTTTTTTCTAATTACTATCCTTCTCACGATTTCTGTAACGCTCAAAATTCGCAAGCCTTAGAAGTTTGTGCAATTTAGATCTGCAAAATCGGAACTTTTAAAAAATTTCGGAAACCCAATAATGTACTGTCATCTAGCGGACCGTATTCGAGTTACTCAGATTCATGATTTTCAAAAATTGGAAGAATAATTTGTATATGAAGTTCATATTATGAACCCAATGATATTCGATAATGTTTTCCTGAAAGATTTGAAGCGCACCAGAATTTCGGCTATTTTTTGAACCAATTAATTTAAAATAATTTTTGAAAGTAGCGAAATTTTTTCTCGATTTTTTTTGATCTCATATCAGTGAAAATGAAAATTTATTGTGAAAAAAATCTTGACAATATGTTTATAAAATTTGTTTGTTTTTTGTTTCATTTCAAATAAGCACATAAAATGCGTTATTGCTTTAAAAAGAGGTTTTATAATCTGGGGAAATTTTCTACCAGTCTTTCTTCTGATCTTCGATGTGATGGTTTTGTCCTCTTTCTTTTGTGCAATTTTTGGCATTATTTTTGCTCAGGTAGCTTGAATAAAAATTTTTTTCTAAAATTGAAGCATTCGTGTGATGGGCTCTCTTTGAGATGATTCCAATTGATATCTCATACATCCATGAGCCATATCTATCTGATGTGAATTTTCCATAGCTGTATATATGCTTTTATCCATTCCAAGGGATGACTTTATGAGCTTCCAACCATCACACTGATCTTCAAGCCACCAAAAGCATAAGAAAATTTGTAACTTCTACAAATGAGAATGTTTTGGGGGTTAACAATTCAATAGAATAACAATTCGTAGTAGTTTGTGGGATTTGAGCGATTAAGGAAAAATATTCAATAGAACCAGACTAGAACTAAAGCAAATATTCTTGCTTCTAACTATCAGATGAGTTGGAGTATTTTTTTCTTCTTGTGGAAAACATTCGACAGATCGGTTAAAGAGGGGATGACACTAAATTTTATATTCATTTAACTATAAGGGCTCCAGTAATTAGAGGGAATAATATTCTATGGAATAGATTTGAAGATTGAGATAACTTTTGGAAGATGATGCTGAATGATGCTGGTTTTGTTGTGTCCACAATAGAGGGCAACGAATAACCTTCTTTTGGATGGGTTAATTTTACAAGATGAATTTGTCAGTATAACAATTTTTTCCCCTCACTTGGCATTAGGAGAAAGAATCCTAGCTTTTCTTTTCATAATAATAAATAGACAGATCATGTAAGAAGTATAATATTTGACAATTTTTGACTCATCAAATCAGAAGAAGCAATAGAATTAGAGGAAATAAAATTAATTATTATGAGAAATTGGTTTTTGATCGTTGAAAATTGATGTATTAATGATTGAATGAATTGTTTTGCTTGTTCAATAAAATTGCGGCAATTGTTCATCAGGGTAAACCAATTTGACTGATCATTTCGGAATCATATGTGTTACTGCAAGAAGGTGTAGAGCTGTACGTAAGATGCTTGAATGTCTGTGTCCAGTGTTCTGAGTAGCTTTACACAATATCACAAATCATCATCATAACAATTCACCAGACCATGAATTGAATGATGTTATTTTATTTAGGCATATCATATACTCATCATTCTTGGGGTAAATTATTCATTAGGAGTGAGAAAGAGAGAGAGAGATATCTTCTGTTTTTGGCAGTTGATTGGCTACTACTTCGAATTGGATTCTCGGCATGCTTGCTTTCATTCAAACTTGATATCCATCTTTTCGATCAATACTCCCAAAGTTCTAATATCTTTTCATTCATTCATCGAATAATATCGAAAGACAAGATGAGCCATGTTAAGTGTTGCTGAACATTTGAATCATCATCGAATGTGTTAATAAGATAGAAAGAGAGTGAGAGAGAAAGAAAAAGAGAAAGAGAAAGAGAAAGAAAGATGGAAAGGTTGCTGACAGAATTCTCATCTTTTCCTTCTGGGCACTTTTTGCTCATCTTGCGTTTCAAACGGTAGCAATAATAACACTTTTCCAAGCAAAGAACTGTGTTTATATTCGCCTCAGTGTATGTGTGTATGTGTTATAAGGCATGTGTGAGTGTATGTGTGTGTGTATGTGTTGCTTCCGAAAAGATGATGAAAGTAATAATACTTATACCCACAGGCTGATATAACGGTATGAGTAAAGTATATTTTGAAATGATTGCCATCATGTTTATCTAGAAATTTTTCATTCCTTTCCTCTTTTTTCTCTTTCTTTCCCTTTTTCTCTCTCTCGATTTTAACATTTCATACTTGTTTGCTGGTGAACAATATTATTCGTATCATGTTCATTGGTCTTTCAGAACAATATCACTTTGCTTGGCAATAAAAGTGTATAAGATTATTTTCGTCCCAACACACATACACACACATGTACACTATTTTCATGATGACAGAAAACAATCATAACTTTTTCTTCCCTCGGAAACATTTCACTCTACTCTGGCGACCAAGTGAATATGCATGTATATATATTCAAAATGTTCAATCAAAGTGAATTCTGCATTCTTTCTCCTTCGATCTATCTTTCTTTCTCTCTCTCTCTCTCTCTTTCCTCAATTTGAATAAATGGACAATATGGATCTGGATCAAGGCTATAGAAGTACACATGAACTGGATGATGATTCGTTGGATGACCGCGTTGTCCTGTTTGCTGTGCCTGAGGGCAAAATTGAGCGATTTTGACCAGAAGTGACCGAGGACATGGCTCCAGTGGTGGCCAATACAGTGGAGGCAGCAGCAGTGGTCAAGTATCCAGTGGATGGATTTTGAGGAGTTGATTTAATTGAATCACGATGATGATCAGGTTGATGGGTATAGTCGCGTTCACGTTGATGATGAGCAAACGTTTCGGGTGCTAATTTTGATTGATTACTTTCAATTAACCGTAAAATGTCTCTAAATATTGGCACTATATGCCAATTATATTTGGCAGAACATTCAATGTAATTGCATTTCCACTGTTTTTTGACCAAATTGGCCAAATCTTTGAACGCTGGAGTGAGATCCTCACTATGATAGTAAGAAAAAGAAAGTATTCATGTTTTTAGCATTACAATTACAGCATTATCACAATAAATCTACATTTTTATCACTTTTATCATGAGAAAAATTATTCTATCAATGAAAATTCATCAGATGGATCTCAAAATTTACCTTCCTGATCCGTGTCTATGGCTATAATGGTGTTGATGGTGATGGTGATGATGACTATGATGATGTCCACTTTTCATACTATTCAATACACTCTGACACAGATCTGCTTTATTTCCAACCACATAAACAGGAACATTTTGCATGTTTCTACTTTCATACAGTTGATCACGAATAACTTTGACATATCGAAATGTGCCTGCAAAAAGTTGATGAAAATGGATGAGTGATTGGATGCTCATGATGATGATTGAAGAAATCATCGAAAGTAAGGCTCTTGGGTTTTGCCAGTCTTTTTGATTAGATCAACTCAAACTGGATCAGACATTAGTTGAATAATGAAAATCAAAAAGTGACTGTTACAGATTTTTCTGGTCTGTAAAACGAAGAAATTGAGTGAAGAATATTCTAGATATTCTGGATATATATGATTCGCTTGATTAGGCTAGGGAAAATCTATTTTACTGGAGGAAATGTGTTCCGGATAGTTGAATGAGTATTTGCAGAGAGATAGTGGAAGAGAGAATTCATCAGAACTCGATGATACAATATTGCTACCAGAAAATTGTTCATCAGATCAGATTAATGTTCAAAATGCTTGATCTGATTAAATGTTTCATGGTGGATGATTCAAATGGAATGAAGCTGTTACATCAAATAGCCAATCAAAAGCATCTTTTTCACGAAATATTCCATATGCCTATCATTAGAGTGGGCTTTATTGAGCTGTAAAAATGTTAGCCTCTGATAGGAATGCTGAGATTGGTATGGAGAGGCAAAGAAAGACACCTGAAAAATTGCTAATTGATGCAGATTGGCGATGAAAAGCAAAGTGTACCCAAAAACAAAGAAGATTTTCACACACAGACAACATTCTCTCTCTCTCTTTCTAATTTTTGAACCCTGATATTCCTATCATTGTACCGAAATTCACCACTCAAAATGCCTGGAGCATTTTGAAAGTCAGAATAGCACTAATAGCCATCATCATCAGAATCTGGTTGGCGAAGTTCCTCAATAGTGATTCGGAAAGCTGACATCCATGGAACAGGATAATAGTGCAAAAGGAGGCAGAAAAAAACGACCTTTACCATGAATTTGGCTTCAAGGCACACAAAGATGTGAAATATCTGGAGTAAAAAAGCTGAACATAGTGGAGAGATAAATAAGAGTCGCTTGAGAAAGTATTGTGAATGTTTGTTCAGCAAAAATTCTTCTCTCTTTCTCTCTCTCTATCTTTAAATGGTGATAAGTGAAATCAGTGTGGCAAGAGAGGAAAAAAAATTGTCGAAAAAAGTGAGACCATAGAATCAGAAGGGTTTTGTACCGGAAAAGCTTTTTATAATAGATTATCGGAGAATGAGTCAAGTTTTGCTGACAGCCAATGTGCTTGATATATATTTGCTCAATAGTCATTTGCTTTCTCTCTCTCTCTCTCTCTCTCTCTCTCTCTCTCTCTCTTTCTCTCTTCTTTTCCATCTTCTTTTTCTTTCTCAGCTCTCATCTCATCTATGGAACTTTCACCCTGTTTGCTTCGGTCCCTCATATTTTTTCGCAATAAATCATCTACCATGATAGATGGATGCTTCATGATCACGCTCTAGCTTCTCGGTACTCTTTTTCTCTCTTTCAGGCTGAGAAATGTGGAATGATTCTATCCTGGATAGAAGAGAGAGAGGAAAAAATTTCTCCCATTTGAAGAATGAATGAAGAAAAATCACATGGACCCTGGAAGGTTATATCCATAAGATTGAAGTTGTTTCCAGCTACTATCACCAAAAAGCTAGGCAGGCTGGCTTCGTTCATGATTGCGATCTGCATGAAACTAATCCCAGAGAAATGAGAATCAGAATCATCGATCAGATTGCTCGGGAAAAAGTTGAATTAATCAGCCACAGGCTTGGATAGTGTGTATGGGTGATAATAGATGAAAGAAAATTCGGTTAACTGGGTGAGAAACTGGATAAATATGATCAAACTTCATCATGGTAGGTTGGCCAATAATTATCAGCTGTATTCTTATCAGCATGCAAATTTTATGATCATGCAAATCGGTGGTGACACTACGATGAGAGGTGGGTGGAAATGTCCGTCCTTCATTCTTTTGCCTCATGCTTATGATAGTTGAGCCAGTATAATCATATTGTTTCGCCAGCTTCATTCTTGTCATCTTCATCTTTCATCATCATTTGCTCTCTCTCTCTCTATCTTTCTTTCTCTCTTTTTCATTCATCCACTTTTGCCTACACATCATTCATGCAAATGATGATGATTTCGGCTCTTCTATTGCAAATGAGCAGCACTCATTGGAAGTTAAACAAAATAACCAAATAATCAGGTTTCATTAGATGCAAAAGAGCATACACAGGGAATGAGAGAGAGAGAGAGAGAGAGAGAGAGAGAGAGAGAGAGAGAGAGAGAGAGAGAGAGAGAGAGAGAGAGAGATGAGGCTTCAAATTCCGGGGGCCTGATATAGTGTCTCTCTGATGTTTTTGAGCAAATTAAGCAAACCCAGATTGATTCTGCATGAAGAGTCACAATTCGTTCACATGAGATAAGTGTTTGACATGAAGTGGAGAAGAGAGAGAGAAAGAAAAAAAGAGAGAATAAAGCTGGTCTAGAATTTAGTCAGCAGAATTGTCTGGTGAATCTGGACTTCAAGAATCCATGTAATCTGTGACCCGAATCGAGTGGCGATGGAAGACTATTTGAGCTTCCAAAAGAAGAGAGAGAGCAAGAACAAAATCAGATGAAGAGAGAGAGAGAGAGAGAGAGAGAGAGAGACCCTAAAAGATGGGCTATTCACTTTTCACCAGTTCCACAGTTGTAGATAGAGCTATGATCACAATTGAATTCTGTTGGAGAGCTGCACCAAAACGATGAACTGGCGCCTGTTCAATGTTCCAGTAACAACTGATTTTGTTCACTTTTGCTTGGACCTTCTAATCTTTCCCTTCTTTAATGCTCATCTTCGCTCTCTCTCTTCCTCATCTTCTTTCTTTAACTGTCCAAGTTCTCCTCCTCCTTCTTTGAATCGAGGAGAGAGAGAGAGAAAAGATGTTGAAGAATGAAACAGAATTCTTGGATCTTGATAGCGCAGAAGTAAAGTGGAAAGTATTCTTTCTTGGAGAAAAGATGTTCTGTGTGCGAAAATGCAAGAGAGAAAGAAAAGACACGAGGTGAAGACTACAATACAAAGTCTTGTAAGTTGCATGGGATTTGATCTTATGGATCCACTGGATCGATGAGTGGTGGACACATACACATACACGCAAACTAGAACAAGAGCTAGACATGAAAAGAATACAACAAATGAACCTGTGTCCATCAGGGCTGTTCTTTGTCCAGAGAGCAAAAAGAAAAATCTTGTACGAGAACAGTTTTCTTTCGACTGATGAGCAGTACTGAATCGGAAAACAGTTAGAAACCAGGTTCGAGCTTTTCGTGTGGATTGAAGGTGAGACAAATTTTTTTCCAATTTTATGGGAACCTTCAGGTTCGAAGTAAGATTTTTGACTCTTTCTCATAGCTTTATCCTTTTTTCTGAATGTGAATGATCTCTGGAAATGCTTCAATCTAGGCGAGCTCTTGAAATTGAATTTCGCACACCTGACAAAACTTTATCTATTGACTTGGTACACAAAAAATTGTCTCCCATCTTCTCCACTACATTTGAATTTCTACAAGTTTTATATCTGATTCACTAAATTTGTGAAGCTTCTAGAGCTCTCTTTCTCTCTCTCTCTCTCTCTCTTTGGCGAAGCTAATATTCAGATAAAATCCATTGATTCGACATGTGAACGAACAAACACGCATACTAATATATTTTTCCTGATGCAAGAGTGAAAGAAGCATGTGTTTTTCTGCTTCTTTCACTTTCATACATCTTGTTGTGAGCCAATGATGTAAGCCTATGAATATACCTATTAGAGGTTCTTTTTCTGCTATCATTCTTTCACCAGTTACAAGTTCTCAGCATCCGTTTGCTCTCTTTCCTTCTTTCTTTTTCTCTACTCTTCTGCTTGATTACAAATCAATCAATGAGAGCAGACATGAACGTAAGCTTGTGGTGCGATCACATGATTAGAAATAACCATGCAACTGATTGGGACTTTCCGATACTCATGAGAAGTAAATGAGTATATGAGTGAGAGAAAGAGAGGGAGAGGGAGAAACTTTGAATGCTACAATCCTCATGGGTAGGAATAGTAAATGTATTTTCTCGTTCAATCCGTTTGATAAGAAATCCAATGCATATACCTGGATGAGAGTGCTGCAGAGCTGTATGAGTATGTTGGGTATATGCATGTAAGTATGGGAGAAAGATGGAAGAGAGAAAGAAAGAGAAAGAGAAACTAGAAGAGGAGGTAGAGGGTAGAGAGTGTATAAGAAGAAAAAACAACAAGTTCATAGTATTAATTCGAGAACATGATGGAGAAAAAGAAAGATAAAAGAAATCCCAGAGAGACACTATTTTCTGTACCTAGTATAGAAGGGTAGAGAGAGAGAGAGAGAAAAGGAAGCATTAGTTGTTGTCTATCTTATTCAGGATAAAGTTAGTTAATTGTTAGCCAATTCATACTCTTTTTTTGTTGCCTCACTACTTCCACTTGTACATACATATTCTTAGCTCTATTCTTCTTACTATTTGCAAAGCTTCTTCTTCTCCACCCCCAAGCAAACTGATAGGAAATGCATGTACATGTATATATACAAAGACACAAACAAGAGAGTGCATGAGTGTGTGTGTGAGAGAGAGAGAGGAATACTTCATTTCTCTTTGTTTTGGAAGTATTCCTTCTCCTCTACACACTCTCTTAACATCCATTAAGAATAGTGTTTCTATCATTTTCTTTATACTCTGAATTATAAGTTGTAAATATATATCCATTCATATTTCACTGTGAGAAAGAGCTGAGAGCCAGAGACTGAGAATACATTTACATTTATTAATAAGTCAAGATAAATCTTTAATTTTCACCCACTTTCATCAAGTGAGAATAATTTATGCATACAGAATAGATTAGCTTTATTTGTTCTCACCAGTTAAGTGTTCTATTTCATACGGTATCATGCTTATTTCTTCAATGGGGTTCACTTTTCTTCATCTTTCATTCCATGTATCATTCACACACTTATTCCCTTTTTCTCTTTTGCTTTCTCTTACCAGTCATTTAACTGTTATAGTATCACAAAAGCTCGGTTAGATTGACAAATGTATCTCATTGAATCTGACCCTTTCTCGTTGGGGTCATCACTCTTTTACTCTTCTTCTTATTCTACTTATTTATTCTCTTGATATGTATCATTCCTTCATTTTTCCTTCTTTCGATACACACATTCGCACTCACACACACATACACACAAACATGTATTCCCACACACTTCAATCTGATATCACTCAAACAAGCTCAGGTAGCATCGATTCATGTGATTAAAGCCCTTCACCCAAATAGATGATTCAAAGAAATTGATCCATCAGACTTTTCGCCACTCAGATAACTAGATGTGCACATTGATTCGTGTCTATGTGCCTAAATTCATTTCATGTTGTATATCTGAGTGTCTTTTTCTCTCTTTACTTTTCTCTGTGTAAGTATTCATGATCGTGATTTTTATCTCATTCGTGTGGCACAAAATTAGATTTTCCACACTGAGAAATGACGATAAAATGATTCAATTTAAATGTAACCGAGTGGAAGGTGTGAATTCAGATTTGATGAGAAGAACTGCTGGTGTACGTGACTCGTCATGCTACATGGAAAGTGTTTCACAGGATGCTGAATAGGGTTCAGAATAAAATTAATTATCTAGCAAAATTTGAATACGAATTTTAAGCATGAAATCACAAAATTCATTGGCTAAGGATGAAGAAAGAGTAGATAAAGTGTGTGTATATATGTATATATGGATGTATGGAAGCATGGATGGGAGAGAAAGAAGGAGAGAAGCAAGTGAAGATACAAGAAAAAAAAGTAATGAAATCAGCGATGAAAAGTGTGTGCACATGATATAAGGTTGGTTTGAATTTGGAATTCAGATAATTTGATGGTTATGAGAGAGTGATAATAGACGATGATAACTTCAATCATTTAGGGTCTAGATGTTCTTTCACTTATGAGTTATATCGTCATATTGTTTGAGTAACATTTTTACGAGCTCCATTCAAGACCAAAACATATCATCTTCAATATCTTTCAAAATTCATACCATTTCACTTTGACCAAAGCAAGTTCAATGACATCATTTTTGGGAATCAAGCACTTTTCCTATTCCAAATGAGACACTTTAGAATCACAGTATCAAAGATGTGATCATATAATGAGCCGAATGCTTTTGAAGTATCACAAAAATTCAGCTTATGATAATGATGCTTCCGTTAAGTTTTTGAGGATTCAAATGAGAAGTATATTCATTGGAAGTAGAAAAGAGAGAGAGAGAGAGAGAAAATCAGAGATTCTTGTTTCATAATGAATGAGCAGCAAGAAATAAAGCTAAAAAAATTCTTCTCTCTTTTTGAAGCAAAAAGTATACCAAATAGAAGAGTTCACACAGAGTGAATGCGATCAACAGAAAAGAAAATAAAACCATTGATAGAAGAGAGAATATAGTTCTGAGGAATAGAAGGAAAATTTTGGGTCAACAATGAATGAGACAGATTACTGGATGAAAAGGGAATCTTCTAGGCTAACTGATAGACTTTTGGCATGCGAAAGATTTTTGAAAGAGACTTCAAATGATGCAATAGAGGGTATTCTCTCTTTCTCTCTATCTTTTTTCTTTTGAAAAATTTGTTCCAAGTTCAAAAGAATTGGGTGAGTAGAATCTTTTTGGCATGTAGAAAAAACTGCCAAGTTAATCGATAAAAATACAGAAAAAAAGAGGAAGAGATGGAAGATATTCTGTTCTACTCTGAATGAGGTGAAAAGTGTTCATGAAACTAGTAGGAAAAAAGAGTGGAAAGCAAAAAGATGAAAACTCATACACCAACTTAGGCTATACATAAACTGGCATCCTTTTTCGACTATCCGAGCATTAGACTATCAAAGCCATTTATCTTTATAAATATATGTTGCTCGAGTAAAGTATTCCTCTGTTTCACTACCTGTTTACTGGGCTTCAAAAACATGTGCAAATCATAATTCATGAGAGCCTAGGCTCGATTGAGAGCTTGGAATAGGAAAATTGAGGGAATGAATATTTGGCCTCATTCTCTCTGCTCACTTCTTCCTCTCTGATTTTGAGCACGAAACAATTGGAAAAAGAATTATCATGGTCCAGCTCGATCATCAGATTAATAGTTTGAAGATTTTGGTCAATCAAAGGGGCATTGAAATCGATGAAGAGGAAAAGGGAAAAATTTCGAGCGGAAAATGATAAAATGCTCTTGATAGATTATCTTGTTCATGATGGAAATTGGCTGTAAGTTGAGATAATTTTGGAGTGCAGTTCGATCTTGTATATCTCTTTCAGTACGGGTTTTGCACAATAAAAGATAAAACACATTATATTGGTAAAGATAGACGAGTAAGCAGTGAGTCTAGCAAGATTTGAATTCAATCCAATTCATCTCATTCTTTTATTCTATCCTGAGAGCAATGACTTTGCCTCGGTGCAAAAATATCGTATGATTCTGGGAACACAGAAGCATGTTACCTTACACACTACACTTACGTATACCCATTTGGAAGCATGAGATGAATTCATTTTATTGTATAGCTGCGGTAATAGCAATGGAACATACATACATCCAATTTAAATTGGAAAAGATATTTGAGTTGAAATAGACTGGAAACAAAGCTGACCGCTTATAAGATTTTGACTGTTTTTGATTGAAACAGATGGATAAAAAAGTTCAAATTCAAGCATATGCGATCTGTTGGCTGAACAGAATTTTCATCACAATAAGGAATGAAAACTGATAATCCTAAGTGTATCATGGTCCACGGGAATTTAACTTTATCCACTCAATAACTATGCTATTTTGGTATCAATAGATAGATATGAACAATTTTGATACATCTGTTGTGATAGACAATGAGGGATAAAACTGATTACGCAAAGAAAGTTTTGATAATTAGTATCGGACTTGATGGTGCTGATTTGAAAAATATGGATAACTTTGACGAATTTAAATGAAAATTAGTCGTAAAACTCGATCATTAGATCCTATCAAGAATGAAGGGAGTGAATTCTGCACAGATTACTGAGGAAAGATGTGTTTTCTTTGGATTCTTTGACTCTCTAACACATAGTTTTATCGTACGCGATATGGATGATTTCTCTAACTATTCTTTTTCCAATATAATGTCCAACCTAATAGGCTAACATTTGATTGGTAAAATTTTTTCATGATTTTTTAGGTCAATAATCCAAGGTTCATGGCAAGAAGGTTGACAGAATTCTATTGAAACAGAGATTTTGTCAAGCTGATATTGAACAATATCAATCCCACCCACGCTCTTATTGCCCAATAACAGAAGCAATATTGGCTTCTTTTGTGGAGCAATTTTACAGCTTCGATCGATTCATTTCCCAAGTTGAATGTCTTAGCCTTTCCACATCTTTCTCTACAGTCTTCTTTATGAGCTTTCGATTCTCATGGATTATTTCCAACTTTTTTCCGGGAAAATTTAGGCTTACCTCCGTTCCGAAGAAAATCTAAATCCCATTAGAATCTTCTCTAGACTAAACTAGCGAAAAATACTGGCAAATTCAATTGACTAGAGAGAAAAGAGAAAAAGTAGCCACACTAGCTCATAAGATTTGACAAAGGTTCAATAAACAAGATCAAGGAACAAATCTACGTGAGTTCATTTGAATCGGATTTTATCTCAATTCTAGATAATAAGATAGAGAAGTATGATAAAATTTGAATTTCAGTCAAGGATGTCTCGATTTTCATCGAAATTGCGTACTAAAATTCTTATTTGATATAGCTGAAATCAATTCTTTCAGGTAGTAAATCAGTGCAGAAATTGATAAACAGAGAACTAGATTGATAGGAAAGCTAATAAAGTAGTCATTCATGAAAAATTTCGAAAGAATACCAGATGAGTGATAGAAGAATTTGATTCTATGATTGCTAGCTGATCAATTCCTGTTCATCTTTCGAGCGTGAAGAAATGTTTTTTACACAAGAGACACTTTGAGTTTTCATCTTGAATCATATGTTAGATTTGGAATTTTTCTGTCACCAAAAATTGACAGATGAAGCTTTTTTCCATTCATGTTAAATCGATTGCAATGACTTGAAAACATAGTGCTAGATAATACTGGGAATAGGATGAATCGATTGAAGCTGAATTACCATTATTTGCAATTCTTCACATCTATATTATTGGAGCTTGAGAATTGAGATGAAGTGAAGATTCAAGCGACAACAAAAGGTGCATTCTATCGCTTAAAGTAAAGGTACAAGTGAAATTGTTAGCTGATTAGCTTGATTCTGTGGCCTCTTGTATTTTCGAGCCAATATTGGCAGTATTTGTGAAAAAAATTAGCTCACTATGAATGGAAATTTACAAAAATTCTAATCACGAACCTTAGCCAGCAAGTCATGATGCTAGGATTTTTTTTTCGTTTTCTTTCTTTGAATGCTCTCTTTACGTATCAGTGGAGAAAGGAATTTTCATTGATATCAATTGATTGCTTCTCTTGCACCTCATTAATTTGCATACACTCATAAACCCTCTGGATTTTGTTTTCGTTGGATGGAATAGAATATCACGAGATCAAATAAAAAAAATCTTACTGCCAGAGTTTCGATTCCAATTGAACATTCTGAAAAGGATTTGTAAACACAAATAAAATTAGCTTGAAGTTTACATGGAGTTTGGAGACGAAAAATGTTGATCAGAAGGTTTCCCTTTTCGAATCTCTTCGGATCCCCATATGACGAGTAGCTCATTGTTTGTGTAACTTGAGCTCAATAAAATTTCGAATTTGCCCATGATCGGATGAAGTGGTGTGATTAAATGGATTATCCATGAATATATTCACTACCAATCAACCATATGATGTCACCTCACTGGAAATATTCGAAGTACAGAGTAGAGCCAAAATTTGAAGTTTAAATTAGAAAAGTGGAAAAAATGGAACATGAAAGGATTGCTTCTCTCAATCAGTTGCTTATTCTTACGACTTCATAATCTTTTTCAACTTCTTCTTTCAAATACATTTTGTGATGTTATTTCTATTTCAGGATATTCTCATCTAATCATCAAACGCTGAGAGACTAGACAGAATAGAATAATTCACTAGGAAGCTTGAAATGAATCAAAATTGTATGGCACCACATCATCTAAACAATCAGTCATCCATTGCAGGAAGACAATGAAGGGAGGAAGAAAGGGACCTCTTTTCCCGAAGTATTTTTCAAAGCCCCAGATTTTATGGCAAAGCAATATATAGTCATCCATGAAAACAGTTACTCTTAGAGGGAAACAAATGTGAAATTTTGTATCACCCATCATCACTCAATACAGATGGATCTTTTTCCAAGCTCAGGATAAACCAAATTCTCTTTCCATTCTTTTCATCCTCTGTGAGAATAAGAATTGAACGATAGAGCCTGGTTCGGCATCAATTGAATGGTAAAAATTTCATGGAAGATAAATCTGAGAATATAAAATTAGAATCGATTTTCTCATATCTTCGCTTCTCTTTTTGAATAAAATTTTGATTTCTGATCTGATAATCAGGAATGTTGTTCGAATATAGCAGCATCTCGAATAAGTCAAACAAACGCTGGATTGCCTCCGAGAAAATCATTTAATATCGAGAGTTTCATGCTTCTGAATTCATCCCTAGAATCCAATGTGAATATACACACAAAGCTAGAACCAAATTTTTGCCTCTCGATGAACATGTTCTTCAACATCAAGAATATGCAAAAATAACTGGCAAAGTTTGCTGAGTAAACTGATCGATATGAGAGAAAAACCTTGATCCAATCGAGAGCATCTCGAGAAAAGTCTCGCTCTCTCTCTCTCTCTCTCTCTCTCTCTTTCTCTCTTCTGAGTTGAGATATGAGCATCGGAATATGCATGAATGTACATGATAGATAGAAAAATTTGCCGATTAGTCTGGAGCATCGGTTTCACAAGTGACCTGTTATTAAAGAAGAACCTGTCTTGCTCCATTTTTTCTCATGAGTTCCATGGCTCTTCAATGTCGATAAGCTTAACTCAGCATCTTTTGTCAGTATTGCCGGAATGCTGTCTCTCTCTCTCTCTCTCATCTTTGACAAACAGTAACTGATCACGTCCTCCATGTCACTATTTTTTGTCCTATCTACTGACGTCCCAACAATTCATCTTACGTATTCCCTCTCTTTCTCTTCCTTTTTCCCTCTTTCAATTTGTCTTCATATCTTTCCTCCTTTCACATCTTCTTCTATCACTTCTATTTATTCTCATCTCATTCTCTTTCTTTTGCTGGGTTTCACTTGCCATCCTTTTTTCGGAATTCTTTTTTCTTTACAAGCCAATAAACCTACAAATACATACTACACATAGAATATCCAAACGTTCCTTTTTCTAAATTGAACACAATCATGTTGAATGTTTTAATCTTTTTCCTTCTCTCTTTCGCGTTTAGCAATGCTTGTCCTTTCCATCGTTTTCTCTTTCTTTCTCTCTTCATTCTTTTCTCTTTGCCTTCATGATATTCTCTCATCCAAAATCCTTCTGCTAGGGAAAGCTTTTCTCAACATATATAAATACACAGAATTTTCACTCTTTTTCTTTTCACCCCTCACTCATCATAGCAAATGCTGCAATTGATTCCATCATTTACAGCATTCTCAAACATCCCAATGTTTCCTCCCCTTTTTTCTTTCTCTCTTGTTCCATGAATTCACATCTTTTCCGCTTCCTATTCTCATCTAAGATCCACATTCCGCCTCACATCTACATTCTCACAAGCGTTATACTCTATTCCTTTTTTCTCTCCTCCATCCGTTTCCTTTTATCTTACATTTTTCTTCTCTCACTTTCACTTTCTCAATCTCATCTCCATCCTCCCCCACTCTCTCTCTCCTCCTTCTTCCAGCATCATCATTTTCTTGAGAAACAATTGCAGTAACCAAGTTTCCAAGCTTAATTCATTTCCAATTAGGGGTTGCATTCAATTTGCTTAAATAACATCAATCCAATTGTCCTCTTTCGGGAAAGTTTTTTCCTTCTCAAGCTTTGATTTGCCTTTTCTCATCTCTTGCTTTTTTTGACTTCATTCACCGTTCACTCTTTACTTGATCTTACTCATTCTTTTCAGTGTATCAAACATTTACGGGGGGAAGAAGAGAGAAAGTGATAGAGAAAGAGAGAGAAAGAAAGAAAGAAAGAAAGAGAATGAAGATCATTTGGTGAAGATAATGTTTGCCAGTGGCAAATGATAATTTAGAAGCCTATTAGATTGTTCTTCTCCATTCTTTTTTGACAAAAGTTTTCATTCTTTTTCTAGATTTTCTTCTTCTTCTTTTTCTTTTCATCTATCCTCATCCCCAAAATCGATAGATGAGCACCACTTTTCTTCACATACACACAATTTTCCAGCATCACTTTAGCCGTGAATCTATCGCGGCCCACACAAATCCATACACACATGCATTTTCTTCCACTTATTCCCCTGGATTCTCTCTCTCTCTCTCTCTTTCTTTCTTTCTTTCTTTCTTTCTTTTCTCTTCGTCTCCAACCAGCATCGTTCATTTTGACACTCCACTCTTGTACGTTGTCTTCAGTGTCTTCATGTGTGTATATATATATGATCAGAGGTCTTCTCCTCTGTGGAATGGGCTCATTTCATTCACCTTCATCTTCAGTTATCAATTACTGTTCACATAGGCATCACATATATTGGTGACCTTTTCATTTTCATTATCGTCAAGATGTCTTCTCTCAAATGTATATGTATCTACCAGCATTTTCCATAGTCACACACTTTCAGCTTCAAATAACCCACACACATGGTGTGTATATTCGAAATGTTGATTACTATCATGATGCTTGATTCTTGTCGAGCAGTAAAGTGACTTACAGTTTGAAATTTCTCTCTCCCTCTCTTTTCTATCCGGAATCTTGCTAGTGACTGTCATTAGCTTTCAAAGTGATCTGACACTATTCTCAAAAGAGTTTAGTGTGAACATCTTGAAGCATGATGGTCGTTTTTCAGGGCATCGAAGCTTAAAGAAGAAAATACATTGAACGACTTCACATCAGTTTCAAAGTCACTTGTGAGCAGAAAATACGATACAGAAAGAGTGAATTTCATCTCTCTTTCTTGCGCCCTTTTCGGTAAGGAATTCTTATTTCAGGATGCATTGTTCGATTAGAAGTGGTCAGAAGTATACTCGGTATGAAATGAGCATTTGGGAATCTTGGAACCTGCTATATCAAAAATTTACATAAACACTCGAGAGAGGAATGTGAGAACAAAATAGACTACGGTTATAAATGTTTTTGTATTGAAAAATGACCATTGTAGTGAGATATCATGAGAAAATAGCTATTTCAAAATGCTCCTCACTTCCAGAAGAGTTTTTTATAAGGAAGGTAATTCTATGGAGGAAAAAGAATAAGATAGAGATTCTGGTTTTTGATGGAGAATTTTTTGGACAAAGAAAGAGATTTTCTTCTTTGATTCAATCCAGTAGCTATTCAAGTTAAGAGAGAGAGAGAGAGAGAGAGAGAGAGAGAGAGAGAGAGAGAGAGAGAGAGAGAGAGAGAGAGAGAGAGAGAGAGAGAGAGAGAGAGAGAGAGAGAGAGAGA